>JAQFZU010000460.1:0-26082 GCA_034696185.1 Henia vesuviana | reverse complement strand
AATTTGGCTGTGATTACGAAAACCGTAGCTATTCCATTGCATACGTCGATACTCGAAGCCCGAACTCCGTTGTTTTACAAAGAATTGATATCGGAGGGTGATCACATTCCATCGAGAATTTCAATACTTGACGCTGATCCTGAACAAATTCGAAATCTTTTAAGGTATAAAATTTAATTAATTTGGATTTTGATAATTTTTTTGCGATTTTGTAGGAGAGTTTATACTGAAAATTGTATCGGAGAAGAAGAAACGATTCTACTCGCATTGTTAAGACGTGCGCGAAGGCTCGAAAAAGGGGACAAAGTCGATAATACGACTCAACCCGTCACACCAACAGTAACCAACAAAAGTTTGACTATGGAAGACAAACGAGGAAATGTGACAGTCAAGAAAACCGATGTCGAAAACAGTTTAAACAACAACACTCGTCACAATTGTATTGAATCTGGTAAATGTGGAAGCGACGGTGAATGTGAAGACGATCATAACAGCGGTTTGAGCGAACCTTTCGAAATAAACACTGCATCACCGACCAACAGTTCCATTATAACGAGCGATATTAACATGGCACTCACGAGCGATACTGATTCGGGGGTTCATCGAGACGAGACGGCGACACCCAAAAGCAACGACGCGTCGTCCGACGAGGACAAATCTCATCCTTTGATCAGGCGAGACACTTTCGATTTATTAGACATGGCAACATCGGGCGACGAAGATCGTAATTCGACTGTTAAAGACGATTACGAAATCGACACTCCGGTCGTTTGGGCGATCGGCGAAGTTGAAATTCGGGGAAACGGAGACCGAATGACCAACAACGAAATTTTATCATCGACGAAAAAAATCTACAAAACATCAGCCGAATCTTCGAATTCACTCGAAATCATTTCGGGCAGCGAGGAAAACGTGGATAAACAAATTGAAGTTTCGAAGGAGCCAACGAAGAAACATTCGACGAGTGTTTTCTCACCGGACAGTATAATCAGCGAGAAAAGTCCGCAGTTACACGAAGAATTACAAAAAGAAGGTGGCATTTTCTTATTCCAACGAAAGATGTCGTCGAGGAAAAGCAGCGATTCGCAGTCACCCGAAGCCGATTCACTTAACGTTGCCGACCTTAAACTGGAGAATATTCCGATAGCCTCGGAAACGAACGACGACGAAGAAGATGAAAAAGGTCAAGGATCGTTTTTTGTTTTTATCGACATGAATAAATTACCAGAGCCCGAGGAACCGAAAACTCGTCGACGAAGAGCCATATCGTTCACTGCTGGTGAAGAAAATTTTCCAAATAAAATTTCGGATGCGACTAAAATCGAATCGATGTCGGACGAAGAACACGAAGCTCAGAAAAGTACGACGTCGGTTTACATGTATATCGATGCCAACGACGCTACTGATTCGAAGGATACGACGTTGACTCGTAAATCGCAATGTAATAAATCGTCGCGTCGTGAATCGGAGGATAAAAAGCAGAAATCGCGACATTTTCGTGCTCACAGTTTGGGTCAGGATTTGAGGTTGAATTTGTCGACTTCGACACCGGAGCCGTTCAGATGCAGAGATGATTTGAGATCGAATGATTTGCATCAAGGGACCGACGATGACGAGATTTATTCGGAATTTTCGGAATCGGGACTCGACAGAAGCAGTTCAGGTAACGTAATATTTGAATTGAGATTTTTATTTATAAAATTTTTAAATTATTTTTTAGTTGTTACACCAGACGGGATCGAAGATGGCGATTATCGAGGTCCGTGTTCGAAATTAGGCATTGATTTATTGAAGATGTTTTTGGATCAGATTAATACGGATGTTGTGATTAATGTGAATGGGAAAGATATTAAAGCGCACAAGTAAATTTTAAAATTTTAAATATTTTGTTATATCTTAATTTTTTTTTCAATCGTTACAGATGCATATTATCTTCCCGATGCAGTTATTTCGCAGCAATGTTAAGTGGTGGATGGTTGGAAAGCTCAGGAAATGTTATTAATTTACAGGGGTATTTAAAATGCAAATTAAATAATTAAATAAATAATTAAATTTTTTAAAATTTAGATTTAGTTTTGCGGCTGTGCATTTCGCTTTGTGTTATATTTATTGCGGTGCTACGTCCGTGCCGAAAGAAGTGGATATACTCGAATTGGCATCGCTGGCTGATATGCTTGGGTTGGAAGGGTTAAAAGATGTTGTTGCATTGACATTGAAGGCTAAATATTGCCATTTTTTCCATAAAGTATAAAAATAATTAAAATTAAATTGCATTTTTTTAAAAATATTTTATTTTAGCCTTGTGCAACATGCATTGGTGGAGTCATGGAATGTCTTACGTTATGCGCTAATTACGGTTTGGAAGAATTATACGATAAATCTCTTAGATGGATAACTCGATACATGTCTCACACATGGCCAACGAAGCCATTCGCAAATCTACCCAACGATCTAATGAATAAATGCTATTTGGCTGCTAAAGCTGAAATTGTACGACTACTAATTACTCGATTTACAACAATTTATTAAAATAATATTTATCAATTTCAGACAGTGGATACGGTTCTAGACACAATCATCACTTGTGACAAATTGATGACCACGTTACCACACGTTAAATGGTCCGAGCCTGTTTTTGCTCTTTCTTCTAAACTTCTCGAATCGTGCACTGTTTTTATGGCTAAAAATTTCCACGCAGTTCTTACGAGCAAAAATTTCCTCGATCTTGGCAAAGTAAATAATAAAAAAATTTTATTTTATAAATTAATTATAATTATTCAGGGGCAATCGTGGAACGTCAATGCTTTGGAGGACACTATAATGGTTGCTTTGGACAGTCTAACTCCAGACAGCGCTTGCTTAAGTTACGCGACTTTGGATGAATTTTTAGGCTGCGGTGAAAATTGTTTAATCGATCCCGAAATGATCGAGGTAAAAAAAATTCTGAAAATAATTATTTGTTATTAATAAATTTTAATCGATTTTTATTTTAGAATTTCGTCGAATTATTGCATAAAATTCAGAGAAGAATCGAACGGTATTTGATACACAATGCAAATCGCGTAGTTCAAAGTCCGAGTTGGACCAAACTATCGCCAACCACTCAGAAACGTATAACGGATGCTGCAGTTATTGTATTCGAGTTTGGTAAACCGACAGCACCACCCCCGAGATTATCGAGTCTTAATCGAGTAAAGTTTGATTTTACCCAAAATCGATATTTATTTAATGTGATTTTAATTTTATTCAGCGTTTCAATAGAGGGAAAACTCATTCCCCAGTGGATCATAGCGAAAGTAGTACAACGAGTAGTTCTTCTGGTAGATTAACTGGATCGAAAAAACAAGTCCGAACTGGAACTTCGAAACTCACCGTCACGAGACCCATTACTGCACCGATTGTACCGATTTCGAAATCGTCGACGGTTCAGAAAAAGACAACCGCTGCTGAAAATACACAAAAGTGAGCTAAAATTACTCAACCAAATACGATTATAATTTAAATTGTATTTAATAGGAATTTAACGTTAAAAAGATCTTCGTCGACATCGATGAACAACGATAACACGCCACAATCGACCCCGAAATCAAAACCGACTTTACCCAATCGAAATTCTGAAGTCGGTGTTGCTAAATTACGTAAAACAAACGCCCGCGATCGTATCACGACAAATTCGAGACCGAAATCTTGGCCCAATAAAGACAAGATGCAACCGACGACCAAAGTAGAATTTTATTTTTTTTAATATTTAATTATTTTAATATTTAATTTTGTTAGACCCAAAATAAAGAGAACAACAAAGAAAGTCGTTTATCAGCAGTCATTGTACCTTCTCGACCGGCCAGTAAAACCTCGATGGCGACTCGTTCGAGCAGTGGATCTTTGTCGAGACCGAAATCGGCCAATTACAGCACGGAAAACGACTCGGAGCCTGTGAGGCCGACTCGATCGGCTACTACATCGGCGTTAAAAGATACGAAGAGTAGCGCCAGTAAAAGAATCACTCATTCAGAACCAGAGGTTAACATTTCGTTAAACTAAAAATAAAAATAAAATTAAAAAATATTTTATTAAAATAGAAAACAATTGCGAAAAGCAAAATTCAAGAAACGAAAAATTCGAGAAGTTCAGTAAGTGCAGTAAAGAAAACGAAAGACGATAACAAAGTAACAGCGACTGCTTCACGAAGAAATTTGGGTATCAAAAGTGGAAGTGGGAATAAAGGATGATAAGACCGGATAAATCCATGAGCTTAAATGTTTTTAAATCCTAGTCAAATTTTTTTTATTTAAAAATTATGTATAATTTATTGACATTTTTCTAATGATATTAAAATTTTAAATGTTTTCAAATGATATCGATAGTAAAATGCAGTTAGAAATTCATTAAATTTATTTTAAATAATTAATGTGTTAAAAGGGTTGGCTAAAATTATATCGCTGAAATATAAATTTTAAAAAAAGGCTTATCAAATATTTCTAGTCATTATAAAAGAATTAAATTCCGATTGTGTTTTAAAATCAATGTAGACAAATTAGTGATCGATATAATAGTCTCATTACACAAGTTATTTTTGAGTTTATTGATTGTCAGTTGTCTTTTTCATGTGTTGTTTTTTGTTGAAATTATTCGTTAAATATTTTATTTTATTTATTTATTATTTAAGTCAATTTTTACGGTTGTACATTTCGAATGCTATTCTGCCTTCACATGACATATTATTATATATAAATATTCGATAACATTTATTTTATAACTTTAATCGTTAAATGTTTGTCGTGTTGTTGTCTAATTTATTATTCGATTTTAATGTTTAATTTCTTTACAAATTAATCATTATTTGTTGTAATTATTCATTTATTTTCAAATTATTTTATTTTGTTGAAATAAAATAAAAAATGTTGCTTTACATAAGAAAATCAATTAATTTTTTTATTTTAAAATTAATTAAACTTAGAAGACAAACAATCGATCTATTTACATCAAATATTTAACTAAGTTCGCAACCATAAAAAAAGATAAAATCGATTTATCAAACTTTTTAATAGACGAGAACGGAACAAATTACCACGAAACAATCGACAAATCGCGAATGAATACAAACACGTAATTGACGAGTGCTCATCCACTCCAAAGTGGGGAAAAAAAACCCAATAATGACCAAAACCACTAATCTTTACGAATAAAAGAAGAGTTGAAAAATGAAGTGACCATGGAAACACCGAGTGACAACAAGACATTCGATTGATTAATTTAAATTTGATCTCGAGACTCGCATAACCACACAGTCCTCGCCGCAGTAAGAATTACACTTATTTCCAGTATAATTATACATTTATTCATTTTATAGATTATTTTTAAATTTAATAATCTAAAAATGTCCGATAAACCGAGTGATAAAGAAACCGAAGTTTCGAGTGATGTAAGTAATTATTTTAAATTATTTTTTACAATTTATTTGAATTTTTTTGATTTAAGAAATCTCACTCGAAAACGGTTGGAGAAGCCTTTACTAAAGGTCGTCAAGGAGTGGCAGTCGTTCGCCAGTTTAAAGACGAAGCTCATAAAAGCGATTCGTCCAAAGAGGCCAATGAAGACTGCAAGGAATAATTAAATTTATTTATTTCACTTTTCACTTTCATTTGCTTTTATACCTCTTAATTTTATTGATTAATCAAAGTTCCACGCACTCGTCCTCTTTTTGCATCGTGTTCCATAACTGATACCTTTTTTAAAAACAATTTAATTATGTTAATAATTAATTATTACTTTGAATTTAAATATTTTAACTGAATCTATCGATTTGCGTTTATTCATTCCTTTTCTTTCCAATTGTTTTTCAATAATCCTAGCATTGTTAGCATAAGAATCGGCTACTTCTCTCTGAAATTATTAAAATAATTATATTTATCTTTTAAAATAATAAAAATTTAAATTTTACCGCTTCAATTTCTTCTTCTTCTTCATCGATAGTCGAAACTGTAACCGAACTGAATTTTCCCATATTTTTCGTGTGTTTTGTGACCATAATCTGAAATAGATTAAAATTTAATTAAATGATCGATTAAATTATCTAAAATCGATACCTTTTTAGGTTGATCTGGAACTTGGCTAAAGATATCGGCTTTAAGTGGTCCTTCACCGGCCCTCACTAATGCACCGTTTACTATAAAAGTGATGTTGCTATTATGTTGATGTTGGTAATACAAGAGCAAACCACACCTAGAAACAGTCCATTAAACGATTAAATGATGACATTATATAATAATTTTAAAGTTATAAATACTTTTTGCATTTCTTTCTAAACTGTTTTTCGATTCCTTCGTCTCGTTTAATGTAAACAATTTCATCCGAATCGAAAGTCATTTTATGCGCGTGTTTCGACCCGTCGATAACACGCGCTCCATCCCGTTTACGTAGTGGTAATTTATCGACATTACAATCTGAAAATAATTTGTGAATTTAGAAAAATTTAAATTATTTAATTTTAATTTTGTTTTAACCTAAAATAAGTGTCATTTGTCCACATAAACAGTAATATACATTCAGAGGTTTATCTTCGCTGTATTCTTCTTGATCTTTCGTGTCCGAACACACGATACTTCTCGATACGACTTTCGGCATCTTTAAAACGATTTTGTGAATTCTACGGAAACAAATCAATGGAAAAAATCATTTTAAAACAATTTCAATTACTTACGAGAAGACAACTAACGCCGTCGTGTGGATCACGTGTTGTTAGTATTAATAAACGACGACAGAGGACGTTTCAAATGAGGAAAAGAAGTTGAATGTTGAATTTGTGATAAAATTGACATTTCTGTTCGTGTTGCACCACATGAAGCAACGGAACAAGTGTCAAACAATCGTGAAATGAGTTCTTCGCAACAACCACAACCCCAAACCCAACAACCCCAACAACAGCCGCAAACGCAACAACCACAACCATCGACTAGCAATGATTTAAAAACCGATTTTAGTAAAACAATTCCAATCGAAGATTACGATTATCCTTACTGCGATGAAGTATCGAAATACGATAAAATGGCCAAAATAGGCCAAGGCACTTTCGGGTATATTTTTAAATAAAAATATTAAAAATTAAACTTTTAATTTTAATTTGTATTTTTCAGCGAAGTGTTTAAAGCGAAACATAAAAAGACGAAGAAATTAGTAGCACTTAAGAAAGTTTTGATGGATAACGAAAAAGAAGGCGTAAGAAATTATTTAATTTAAATATATTTAAAAATAATTCTAAGGAAGAAACTATATAACTTCAGTTTCCAATCACCGCATTAAGAGAAATTCGTATTTTGCAACTTTTAAAACACGAAAATGTTGTTAATTTGATCGAAATATGTCGAACGAGAGGTAATTTTTCGTTTTTTTTTTTTAAATTATAAAAATTATAAAAATAATTTTATTTTCATTTTTAGCGAGTCAATTCAATCGCTCAAAAAGCACATTTTATTTGGTTTTCGACTTCTGCGAACACGATTTGGCCGGTCTCTTGAGTAATATCAACGTTAAATTTTCACTCGGTGAAATTAAAAAAGTAAAAAAATTTAAAAAAAATTATTTCAAAAATGAAAAAATTAAATTTAAATTTTTTTTAGGTAATGCAACAATTACTCAACGGTTTATACTTCATCCACAGTAACAAAATCCTTCACAGGGACATGAAAGCCGCGAATATCCTCATCACGAAAAGCGGAGTTCTCAAATTGGCCGATTTCGGTTTAGCTCGTGCATTCAGTATCAATAAAAACGGTGCAGCCAACAGATACACCAATCGAGTTGTAACACTGTGGTATCGACCACCAGAATTATTATTAGGAGAACGAAATTACGGTCCACCAGTCGACCAATGGGGTGCCGGGTGCATAATGGCAGAAATGTGGACCAGAAGTCCAATAATGCAAGGCGGTACCGAACAGCATCAAGTGACATTGATAAGCCAACTTTGCGGCTCAATCAACCCAGAAGCATGGCCGGGTGTTGAGAAATTGGAATTGTACAATAAACTCGAATTGCCGAAAGGTCAGAAGCGGAAAGTGAAGGAACGATTAAAGGTATTAAAAAATGTAATTTAAAAAATTTAATAACTTAATTTTTGTAATTTAATTGAAAGGCTTACGTTAAAGATCCGTACGCTTTAGACTTGCTCGATCGATTACTCATACTCGATCCTAAGAAGAGAATTGATAGTGATAGTGCATTGAATCACGATTTCTTCTGGACTGATCCGATGCCTGGTGATTTAGCGCGGATGTTGAGTACTCACACTCAGTCGATGTTCGAGTTTCTGGCACCGCGACGACGACCAGCTCAACAACACGCGGCGGCACCTCCGAATGCAGGACGACCGCCGACTTCTGCTACGAGCGAAGGACAATATCACGATCGAGTTTTTTGAGATTTTTTGAGATTTTAGTTTTAAATCACCAGTTATTGTGCAATTAATAACTTTTATTAATAAAAAATTATGTTTTGATATTATTTAAATTTTTTTTTTAATTTTAATTTTATAGGTAATGAAGGAAATGAATAAATCAGTTTTTAAGGTAAATTATATAATTTTTTTTTTTTAAATTTTTATATTTTTAATTATTAAAAAATATTTTACATTATTATTATTATATTAATTGAAGTTTTTAATTAGCTGCTTGTAACCTTTTGAGATCAAAAATTGATTTTTCTTAAATTTCTAATAATTAAAAAATATTTTTTTAAATTTCAGTCTCAAAAAAGGTTAAAATTAAAAATTTGAAAATTCAGAAACATTTAAAATTTATTTATATTAATTTCACTAACAACAATAAATGGAATTTTCAAATTGTGATGTTTCTGAAATATTCACAAAAGTGTTGAAATTCTACATCAAATATTATTAAAATGGTATACAATTGTTTTTTAAAATTTTGTGTGTTTAAAAAGAAAAATAAATTCCCCTATAAAAATAGGAGAATTTATTTATTTCAATTTAGCTCGAATAACTGTTAAAATGTTAAAAACAAATACTACAAATACCTAAAATTGATTTTTTTTTCCACTTTTTGTTTTAAAATCTATACAAAAACACAACAATCACCTCGATTTATATATAAAAAAAAGAAAATTATTAACAAAATTATTTTAAGTGAAACCAAATCTGAAATGAATTTTCAAAACAAAATATCAATTTATGTACAATGGACAAGTGCTATTAAATTTCTCAAAACTAACTATTATTCAATACATTTAAAAAAAATCCCCAATCATTTATTTAACCCTTTTTTCCTATTTTTTTTACAGGTTTGAAATTAAGTCATTGGCACCAACGACTTGGGACGAGTGAAATTTTGAAGGGAAGACTCACAAAAGCATAGAAAAATCAAAATTAAAAACCAACGATGGAATGTCATAACATTTAATTTGTCCGCCGATCAAAATGTAAACGAATTAAAAGGAGAAACGTTTAAAATCTTTCGATGGAATGTTAAAATGACACCTTGTCTAAAATATGTTAATAAGGTGAAATTTACAAAATTTCAACAAATTTTTTTTTTCTCAAGAATTTCAACAATTTTTATAATATTAAAAATATAAAATTATTTTATCTATTTTATTTATTTCTCATCAAATTGTAATTATTTTTTTAATATTTTTAAAATAATTTTTATTATTTTTTTTTTAAATATTTTTCTTTTTAAGTAACAATTATTGCCTTGTAATTGTGTAAAACCAAGAGAGAAATTTTTATCAGATTCATATCTCCATTTTCAGTTACTACCTAATAATAGTATTTTGTTTGTACATAATTGTTATATTGCATAAGAGTCAGTGGCAGAGAGAATGAAGAAAAAAAAAATGTTTAAAAAAAACTTAAAATTTCCTTTTATCAATTTCATTTCTTGGCAGACAAATGGATTCAAAGCCAAAAATTAAACCTTTAATAAAACAACTTTCAAATTTGATTTAACCTGCTCTTGAAAAATTTTTACTTAAAAAAACATTCATTTTAAGAGTTAAGAAATGCATTAAGTGGCAGTAAATTTACACCAAAAAATTCTACATTTAAAAAAAATCACAAAAAGCTGCCACTTGTTTCAAATGCAGCAAATAAAATAATTTTTTTAAAAAGTACAAAACAATAAAAACCTGTTATAACATTGTATCAATTAACACACTATTGTTCAATTCAACATCACAAATATGTAATGAGATCAACAAAATGTTATTGAATAATTTGCAATTCATGATGATAAATTCAACAATTTATCTAAAGAGAAATTAATTGCCACATTATTTGTGCACATATTTTGATTTCAACACTTTGTCTACACAAAAAATCCATTGCACTGACTATCAGTGAGGTAAATTGTCCAACATCATTTCAATGGCCATTTCACATTTAAAAAAAAAAGAAACAAAAAAACCTATACACTAAATAAATATCATCAATAAAACTCATAAAAGGATACTTTGTTTATTATTATTATTATTTAACATAGATAAATTCAATTCCCATCACCTACAGTATACTTTTAATGTTTTCTTTTTATTTTTATTTTTTTTTTACTTTAAATTCAACATAATACAACAGGCAAAAATGTTATAGTATTTTTATATAAAAAAAGCTCATTAAATTCATGATTCATATTTTTAAAAACAAAAAAAAAACCTTTCTTTTTCTACAAAACTTATTAATATTTTTTTTTTCATATTTTTCTGTACATATTTCAAAGGATTTTTTTTAACATTTAAACTCGAACTTGGAATGTACTACAAAATATATTTTATATTTGAAATGAAAAATTGGTTAAGAAGATAATTTATCATTATACATAAAAACAAAAAATTTAAACGACTTTTTTTGCGCTCTTTTTTTATCGTCCCATCAAAAATACAAATGGATAAAATTTAAAAAATTAAAAAAATTACCACAAAATAGTCATACGACATTTTTTAAAAAAAAATGGCAGTTTCGACCCATTTTTTAATTATTTTGTTCCACTTCGGAGATTTAATCAACAACAACAAATAACAAAACAAACAAACCAAAATAAAAATATTCGAAATGAGTTTTTTTTTATAGTGTGACTTAACAGTAGTTTATCATCAATAGCGCCTTCGATTTACCACTTGCCACTTTGTTTATATTACATTTTTTTAAAAAAAATTTCTTTTGCAGGGACCTTTGAAAACTTCGATGGATTGAAGTTGCAAGGTAAAATATGAGAGGGCAGTGGATTGATCAATCCTTTTCCCATGCATTTTCTTCCATTTCATCATCTCCATAGTTTTTTTTTTATTTCTTTTTAGCATGAAGCATTTCCATAAGAAGTGTTTGCGTGGGTGCATTTCCACTCAGGTGTTTGTAGTAAAGGTACTCTTCGCCTCGTAAACTTAACATGTGAACTTCTGGCAACAAACGAAGCATTTTACTGAATTTATCCTGCAAAAATAAAAAAAAAAAATCGATAATCAACAATTGCCTTAATTTATATGAATTTATTAAAAGAAATAACTATTTTAGTATAGCGAATTAGTCGTTTATTAGTATAGAAATATCGGTAGAAATAAATCGTTTTTAGCGACATCCTAAAATTGAATTTGGTAAACAAAATTGCGCATTAAATAAACAAAACAAAATTAATTCAAACACGAGACACGTCAACATTTGTCACCCGATGAATAATAAAATAGCAAACGCATGAGTAACTAAATTAAATTATTGATCAAATATTAAAACAAAATTTTACCAAATCCAACCTCAGAAAATCACCAAAAACAAACGGAACGGGTCAGAGTAACTTAAATGACATCAACAAAACCAACTTCAAAACAAAAAAACTGATTCCCGTTTACTAATAAAAACAAATAATTAAATATTAGTTTCTTTTTCAAAAATAACCCAACACCTCCATAAAGAAATCCAAATTAATAAAATAAAATTATACGAAAACTTTATTTCCCAGTACTCACAAACCCGTCCCGAGAGGGAACCCAACAAAAGGACGTGTGTAGAACCACAGACGAATTCTCGCAAAAATAAAAACAAATTTAGTATCACATTAAAAAACAAAAAAAAAACCAAAAACAAGAAAAAAAAATAGCAAAAATATTAAAAATTAAATATTCATAAAAAATAATATCCATTAACATCACCTTCACTTGCTGATAGCAATTGAGAGAATAATCCAAAAGTGATTGTTTCACTTGTTCGTGGGCCTCTTGTACGTGTTTCCTATTAACCAATCCTCTCACGTCTAAAAAATAAATAAAAAATAAAAATTAATTAAAAAAAATAAATAAAAATTCTTTAGATAATAAAGGATCCTTAAACCTGGATTAAGAAGCAAGAGGAATTTGAGGCACACATAATCATTGCCATCCAACTTCAATTCCTGCATTTTATTGCTCAGATCCGTAAACTGATCGACCAAATTGGGTAGTCCGAGCACGGCCAACGTGAGCAAATCGAATTTCTGTCCATTGGCAAGTGTCGTTTCTTCAGGTAAACTGTTGTGCAACCGGTGATGAATGTGATCCAAGATGAGCATATCACTCCAAGAGTACTGCAACAACTTCATCTGGTCATCAACCTGCAAAATTGAAAAATATTTTAAATAATAATTTACCATCGAATTCCTTACAAAAAAAACCAGTTACAAAAAGGCTGAGAATCATTTAAAAAAAAAATTAAATTATATTTTTAAAAGATCAAATCTGTTGGGAGTGAGAAATGTGTTGGCCAGAAACGCCCAAAGGAAACTAATCCTGTTTCAAAAGGATGTGTGTCAAGGTTTAAAGTAAGTTTAAATTTAAGTCTTCGACATTTTTTTCTTTTTAAAATTTAAAAAAGAAATTAAATTAAAATTAAAAATAAAACATTTTAAAGTCAAATGGGATTTAGTTCATTAGGGCAACTAATTTTATCAGCATCCATTTATAAACAACCCTATTTTAATATACACAGTGACATAGAACTAATTTCTTAAATTAACGAGTCGCGAATAATATTAAAACAACGTGTTACAATCTTTAATACACAGTAAGGGATGTAGTAAACTAACACTCGTTTAACGCTATGGAAACCGATGGCCTACTGACCTACTTTCCACCAAAATCTATGCCGTGTAGGGTGGTGAGTGCGAACCAAACAGACACGTGGCAAAACCCTTTCGCTCTTTATAAACACAATTTTAAATCCAAAATTAAAATTTCGTTTTTTCAAACCATTTTTAAAAAAAAAAAACAATTAAAATAGTTGCATTCATTTATATCAATTTTTAATAAAAAAATTAAAAAATTAAAAAAAAAAAATTATTTTATTTTCTATAAAATTTTATTTATTTTTCAGTTTAATTTTTATATTAAAAAAAAAAATTTTATTTAATTTTTTTCATTTTACGATAATTTCTAAAAATACTTGACGATTCGCTCACCGGATGGCGCCACGCGTCGTAGCTAAAATAAACACTAACTACTTTAAAAACACGAATTATAAATCCTGGTTTGTTTTAATTTATATTAGATATAATCTCGATTGATTTATTGCAAAAGCTATCGAAAAACTGTGAAAAATCCCCACCCTCGATTTAAAACGAGGAAAAAACCATTCTTTAATTCCAACAGGAACAGCCCACTTTTCCTTAAACAACGAACAAAAAAGCACATTTTAAAACACAATTCTTGAAAACAAAAAAAAAAAAAAAAATCTCACTTTTAAAACTCGGTAGATACAATTCACCCTACGAACAAAAGTAGGTCACAGCAACCGCCATAATTGCTTTCGTTCCTGACTCTATCAACCGATCAACTCAAACGTCTAAAAACACCCACTCACATCTAAAACCATTAATCGTTAACACAAAAAAAAACATTTTCTTAACTCACCCCAACCCGACCTCTAACGCTTAAAAACCCAAACTCAAAAAATAATTTTAATCCCAACATTAAAAAAAAAATAAAAAAATAAAAAAGAAAAAAAATCTTTTAAAAATTTTCCATTCGTCACTCCGTGTATATTTTCCATACACTTCTTCATGCATAGATGGCATTAGTCACGCCGTCTGCACACACACACACTTACGAGGGGCCCACGAACAACAAAAAAGGGGCAACGACTCGCGGTACAGGTGCCACGTAAATACTTTCGACATTTGGAAATAAAAAAAAAAATTGAAATTAATGTTAAAGTGACCCATTGACCTAAATATCGAGACGGGTACCAAATAAAATGGGTAATTTTTAATTTCTATTTAATAGTCGGTATCGACTAGTTTTTAACCTAATTAAAAAGTAGGTTAAAACCTACTGCACTTGACTAGAAAAGTGAAAGTAAATGAAAATTGAGGTCATTAGGTCAAAACTTTCTCTTTTATGCTTTTCATTGATGAGAAAATAAAAAAAAAATTTAAAAAGTGAATAAAGGGTTATTATTTTAAAAAATGTAATTAACAATAATAATAATAATAAATTTTAAAACAAATTTAAAAAAAAAAAAAAAATTAATGATTGGCACAAATTCAAGTCGAAATTGGGTTAGTAGAGTTTACTAATGTCCTTGGCCCAATGATACAATTCCAGCGAAAGTGTTACGACTATTTTTTTCCAAATATTTATTTATATTTTTTTATAACCCCACAAATTAGTAAGAAAAAAAAAAAAATAAAAGTTTTCAAACTTACTTTGAGATCCTTAAAAAAAGTGCTATTCCTCGCCCAATCGACTTGCGCAAAAAGCGATTGATCCAATACTTTACACATCAACTCGAACAAGTCAACCTCGCACTGATTGTACGTTTGATTCTGCAACAACCCGAACAACTGAGTCTGCCATTCTTTATCGTCCACCGAATACTGAAAATCCCTAATCATCGGTGGGATCTTCCCGGGCACGATCGACGTCTGCGATCCCGTCTGCGTCGCATTGGCCGGCGCCGCACTCATCTGCACCACCGACCCCGCGCCGTCGTAATGAAACACTTTGGGCGAATGCGACGGATCCGTCGGCGAAGTTGCCGCCGTCCCGTTGCTCGGTACCGCCACACCACCGCTGGGCGACGGGGTGCTTGACGTCGGGGTAGATGGTGCCACCCACGTCGACATCTTGTGGTGATCGGCGGGCGGTGGTGGTGGCGGGGGCGAGTGCAGGGTCGTCGGCGAAGGTGCGCCCATCGACGCACCCATCACGAGCGGGTGGTGCAGCGAGTGGTGGTGCGGGTGGTGGTTTGGGGTTGGTAAAGGCGAGGACGACGACGAGTCGGGCGATGCGGTCGACGAACTCAGTTGTGGAATTTGAATTTCTTGTTTGATCGGCAGACCTTGTTGGGTGTACATAGGGCCTGACGGGGGCCCGTAATTGATGTTGGTCGTGTTGGCCATCGACGTCGACATGTTGGGGGTACCGTTGGTACCGGTGGCGCTCGCTAATTCGGGATTGAGTTGACACGTCGAACGGTTGTGTTGCTGCATTTGTTTTTGACGGAGAAGTTGAAGTTTCCTCGCCCTGTCACGTTTGTACATCGGGCCGAATTTGTTGCGACCACCGCGCATGCGGTCGGCTCGAACGGCTACAAAAATAAAATTTAAAATAAAATTCATAAAATTAATTAAATTTTACAATTTTTATCAATTTATTAAAAAAATGCAAAATAAAATTTTTTTTAAAAAAAAAGGAAAAAAAAGTTTAAAAATAGATATAAAAAGATATCGAATATCTTTCCGACCCAATTTTCATGTTTGTTTCGAGCTGAACTTGTCCCACATTTTACTCCATTTTAGGCATTTTTATCTCTCCGACCTACATAACTCGATGCACTTCGCTCTCCTAACCTTATCCAACTTTGTCTCAATACTCGATAGTATTGAGCTTCACTTTTCATTGATATTTATCGTAAACAACCGATAACTAATTTTATTTTTAAAAAAAAATAATAAAATGTAACAAAAATTAATGATGCATAAATAATGTCGTTATTTATCATTTCGTCTTGAGAAAAGTAGAAAATGGGCCAGGGTCGAATACAAAAAAACACGATCGCAATAAATAAAAAAATAAAAAAACCACAAATAATTACAATCCAAAAAATAAACTTTTTGACAAACTTTTATAAACAAAAAAAAAAAAACTTAATTAATCCGTAGTAAATTACATTTTCCTCGTTTAATCTTTTCCGTTCTACTACTCAAGGACACTTCCACCTGTCATCATTTTCAAAAAAGTTAATACTTTTTTAAATTCCAAAACTTGCGTAAGACAAATTTAAATATTAAAAAAAATTTTTTAACAGTTAAAATAAATAACGGAAACTGATTTTCACTTTAATTTATTGTTTAATGAGTAAAAAAAAAATTTTTTTTAAATAAGTGAAAGTGAGAAAAAGTGTGTCAGTGATGCCAAGGTAAAATGCAGGTAACTAGGCTAATGACACACCAATTGGGAACGTATTTTAACTCATTGTGTCAAATACGACACGCCAATAGTTAATGGTTTAGAAAAAAGCTGCAATAAACCACTCTAAAAACAAGTGCTTTTCTCATGTAGATTCGCACCCATTCAATAAAGACACGTAAACAACTGTACTTTTTAGCCAAAAAGGCAAAAACATTTTCGTCTTAACGATTTCTCTCCAACGTTTCATAGTTCGTAAAAGAATCTTTCAAGGACACAAACGGAGAAAAATCGAGGCAATAATCTCCCGCCGTCAAAACAGTCGCCATTTACGCCCTTAATTACACCGCCGCCCAGTGTCGAAATACCAAAGTTCGAATCCGACAATAAAATCCAAATATCTCAAAAATTAAATAACCCAGAAACCTCCGATAATTCAGAATTCTTCGCACGATTTCCGTCAAAAAGCAGGTGCAAAGGGTGAATTGCAATTTTCGTAATAGGAACTTTAAGGGGGAATTAAGGAAGCCCCCGCGAGCTCTTTGTAACAGGTGCGTCGTGTTTAACACCTGCTTCTATAAATATTCAAAAAATCCAAAATTTTTCACATTTTTTATTTTTATTACCTAAAATTCGGACAAAACAGACCCATAACAAGTAACTAAACGATTCAATCCGAGTTAAATCGTTTCTCATTCGACATAAAAAAAAATGGATAAAACTCGAGCCAAAACAGTGATGTTTAAAAATCGCATAAAATCTCGCAAAATCTCGTTTACAAATTATAAAAAAACCAAAAAAAACATATAAATCAAATTTCGAAAGTGAAATTAAAAAAAAAAATTTTTTTATCGAAAACGAGTGGAAATTCGGTCAAGGACTGAGCGGCCCAAATGCGCAATGAGAAAGCAATGGGAAGCCTCTCGCAACAAACACACAGCAAGCCACTGTTAACATTACATGTAAAAGCTTTTCGCTCTAAAACTCAGCTTGCGACTTAATAACTATTTTATAATAAAAAGAAAAAAAATTAATAAAAATGAGTATAAAAACGACCTCGATTTTTCTCAAAACGGATAAATAATTGGGTGGGAAAACCTTGAATTGTGACAAGATAAATGAACACCTTTCGAATTATGCATATGGAATTAAATATATTGGTAAATAAAGGGTTAAATTTAAAGAAAAAAAAAAAATTTTATTTTTCTTTAAAAAAATAATTTTTTTTTTATTTTAACTGTTATTCAGGTTGGTTGAGTGCATCCCATGCAAAATCAGTGTTGCGTATTTCCTCAATCCCAGTCAGCATTTTTTGAAAAGGACTTTTGCAAAGCACACAAATCAAAGTAAAGCATCACTATTCTAATTAAAAAAAAAAAAAAATTATAAATTGCATTTAAAACATTTCAACACTTAATTTTTTAATTTTTATTTAAATTTAAATTAAAAAAAAAATTATAAATAAATTTTTCTTCATGACTTCGAAAATTGCATTAAACAGTCCCTATCGCATGAACTAATCCTTTAACCTTGCAAAACCATACATGGAACTGACCCAATAACAGTTAAAAAATAACATTTCCCTATTACCCCTAACCCCTAGTTGATTTCGTCAATATGTTTACCATTATCAATTGAGGTCACAAACAAGAAGAAAATAAA
Source organism: Henia vesuviana (assembly GCA_034696185.1). Classification (NCBI taxonomy): domain Eukaryota; kingdom Metazoa; phylum Arthropoda; class Chilopoda; order Geophilomorpha; family Dignathodontidae; genus Henia; species Henia vesuviana. Next base: position 8,040 of record JAQFZU010000460.1, on the reverse strand, counting down.
AGGGTTTTTTCACCATAAAAAAAATTTTATTTTTTAAAATAATTTAATTCTTAACGATTTATAAACGAGTTTAGGAAACCCAACAAAGATTTATTTTGTCCACTGCCATACAAGGAAGGAAGTTGGGACACGAAAGGATGAATACAAGCGGTGATAATGAGAAACACCAAAAAAAATGACGTAATCCCACATCCCTCTCATCGCAATTAAAAAAAAAAAAATTTAATTCGACATTTCACGCATCGAGTTTCAACTAACCGTCACCAGGTGTCCCTAAAACCCGCACAGCATCACCCCAGCACCCCCAATTTTTTAAAAAAATCCAAAAACATTGAAAAAACACGAATTTGATTTACATTGAAACTGATTTCCAGGCATTGAATGAAATAAAAACAAAATTAATTTTTACCTTCCAATTTCATGCCGACATCGAGACACTTTTGAAACCTGCAAAAAGGGCATCTTTTCCTCTGACTCTTGTCGATGTGGCAGTTCCTTTCGGCAACGCACGTGTAAACTTTCTTGTTCTGAACGGTGCGTTTGAAGAATCCTTTGCAGCTCTCGCACGTCAACAGCCCGTAGTGGTAGCCCGACACTTTATCCCCGCACACGGGACACAGTTCCTCGATGCCCTCCTTGGTGTCGGGCTGGTCCTGGTACTCGGACATGACCAGAGTCGACTGCGGAGGCGGCGGCGGCGTCGGCGGCCCGGCAGCACTCGCGGCCACGGCGGCGGCGACGGCAGCTGGTAAGAAATAATTGGAAGTATCCATGAGAAATGCGTTCGACATCTCCGACGGGCTAAGCACGGGCCCGCCAGAGTAAGGCGACAGCGGCGCCGGCACCACGCACAGGGAACGATCCACGATGACCGATTTGAAGGGATCTCTACTATACTTAGTCGTAGTTGTTTGTAGTTGTGATTGCGAGTGGTGTCGACTTTGTTTTTACATGGCGAGACGAAAGAGTTAAGTTGGTGGAGTGAGCGAGTTGTGAGTGGTAAACTGTTCTCCGTGCGACTCGACCCGATCTGGGTCTGTGTTAGTGGAGAGAAAGCTTACCACGCACAGCTCTCACTATCAGTCCTACTGACCTACATTCCCACCACTGTGCACAGAGAGATGCCAGCGAGGGAGTGGAGAGTGAGGGCGGGTGGCGGGTGACTGGAAGAGCCGATTTTTCAATTTTTAAATTAAAAAAAAAATATTTAAAAAAAAAATTTTTGATGAGAAAATGAATTTGCGAATATTTTTCAATATAAATTTCACTTTTTAACATTTAAAAAAAAAAAAATTTTTTTTTTCTAAATCGATTTTTTTTGTTTAAAAATTGATATCGATACTGACCGATATTTTTCTAAATCGATTTTTTTTTTTTTTAAATATCATATAAAAGTTTAAAATAATATTTAATGTCGCAAGCGCAGATTTCACCTCACTCATTCACCATCGAATAGACCCCGACCCATATAAGACCGCACAGTCCAGTCCAAGCGAGACAAAGCCATTGAAAATCCCAACAAAAAAAAAAAATTAACCAAAATTCGGGCAAGGACACAAAATCATCAATTACTCAACAAAACCTCAACTAAATTGTAAAAAAAAAAATAAATACAAATAAATTTCTAAAACATGTCGAAACTGGGGCAAAACCCACCACTTTGACTGCAGACGACCTCGCAATGACGTCATAGGCGAACACCGAATTTTCTATTTTCCAAAACAACAACAAACAAATCAAAATTAATACTTAAAACACCTCATTCACAATCAAAAAAAAAAAAAAATTCAATCCCCAACCAACTTGTTTAAACATCCACCACTTCCTCGACTTTGGCTCTCATCCAACCGACCAAAAACTTTCCTTTTTTTTTTCTTTTTTCTTATTTTTTTCCTTCTCTTTCGACCATTCGCTGCTACATGACAAAAGTTTGTTCAACACATAAATTTAGTTGCATCTCTCAACTACTTGGCTCGAATCTACAAACAAAAAAATTAAAAAAAAAAAAAAGGGAAAATAGAAAAAGCAATTTTTACGATGGAATTTACTAAAATGTCAATTGCTACAATTAAAATAAATAAAAAAAATATTTTTAACCGTAGCAAAAATACTAGAAATGGTGCATGAAACTAACACAACCATTAACCAAATAAACCGAGCGCGTATTAAAAACGAATAAAATATAATTTTTACCCTAAAAAAAAAAATTTCAAATTGGAAATAAAATTAATTATAAAAAAAAAAAACTAAAAACCCAAATAAATTTCAATTAACAGCGCCTCGCATCGGTCACAATAAAAACCATGAAATAAATCAAAAAAAGTGCTTTACTCGAAGTTGATTTGAAAATAACGAGTAGACATAAATTCAACGTTCCAATAAGTGTAAATCACATCTAAAAATCCCTTAAACAAAACAAAAAAAAAATATTAAAAAAAAAAAATTAAAAAATATGCCTAAAATCATACCTCCGACCCTGTAACTCGTGACTCAATTTTCTATTTCTACCTTGACACACAGATCTACTTCGGAATCAGTCAAACAACTTTTTATTTCAAACAAACATATATATATCCTAAGAGAAGAAAAACGTAAAATAAAAAAAAAAAAATTTTTTTTTAAAATAACAAAAATCAACGACCTCAAAACCGCCCTCATTTTCACTTTCATCCATTCCGAGCCCGAAGCTCTCCGCCTATTTCTTTTCTTTAGTATTGTAAAAATGCAAGTGGCACAGTGCCTCACTAGCCCAGTGATCGTGACCCACTCGAAAAAACATCTACACCACACCTGTCCATATTTGCCTTGCCCGCATTTCCAAACAGCATCGATGCTTTAAGACACTAACAAACCATCACTTGTGACGTCATTCACTTCGGGTCTGGATCGGGTTCTCTTGAATTTTTTCCCCAAACATTTCGTCACTAGGGAATTATCGTGTAAAAAGTAGTAATAAAACGAAAAATACGAGAAAAATGTTGCAATTTATGACCAACATTTTAGCCTCGAGTTACTTCTTTTTTTAAAAAAAAAAAAATCTTACGTCATGTTATAAAAGGTAGTTTTTAAGAACAATAAATTTCAAAATCCAAAAATAAAAAAAAAGTGATTTTGTATTTAAAAAAAGGGCTGAGAAACTCACCTAAAAGCAATGAGACGAAAGAAAGTTTTTTTTTTAAGTCGTGGTTTGGTCAGCCTTGACCTACTTAACCACCATACCTTTGCCTATGTATAAAAGGTAGGGAGGAAAATAAGCAAGTAAAGATGGAGGGAGGTAACCCTTTCACTAACTCGTTTTAGCCTAAAGCTAATCTAAAATATTTTTTTTAAAAACCATTTTTAAACTCAATAAAAAAAAAATGGCGGATTAAAATTTTATAATTTTTTAAAATGATCCAGACATGACTTGGCAATTTTTCAGTTCAAGAGCTCGATGAGTGAAACAAACATGGCCGAACTTGCCTTCACTCTAAGTTTAAAAACATCTTTTTTTTCTATTTATATTAACATTAAATTGAATTTCTTGTTATTTTCTTATTAATGTGTAAGTTTTCTAATGCTTGAAATTAAAATTCAGCAAATGAAAATTTTTTTAAGTCTTAAAATTAAGTAGTGAAAACCCAATCCCGACCGACAACTTTTTACCCGAACTTACATAAGTCATTAATTCCTCGGTTGTTTACGTCATTCATCATTGCCACACCGATTAACCCCCAAAGTACGCTGCTGAATGCAAATCAACAAAGAACAAAAAATAATTTTTATGTAATTTCCCTGAATCGTCCATAACCGTAGTTTTCTACTGTTCTTCTTCGATTCACAAAGGATGTTCGTACCGACTAATAACACGATAACCGCTTAAATTTAAACTTCGTATAATTACAACAATAAACCAACCAAGTTTGAGTTTAACTAGAATCGGACGCTGACAACGGTCCAAATGGTTTTAAACTCGTTCAAAGGCGAACTGAATAAGCAATGAACTGTGGCGAAGGGAGACCAAAATTAGCTGGTAAATATTCAGGATCCAGTCGTGGTCGTCTTTTTCTTCCTGATTACGTAACGAATAAATAAGAGGGAGTTTTGTAACGCGATGCACCAACCCCCCTAACTCTTTCTATAACGAAAAGCTCCGTATAACGTAATTACCATTTTTATAATCGAAGCAAAAAACCTAGTTTCCAGGCGTAAATCAAATTAACATGAGATTGACGATTTAAACCTCGATAATCATTCTTCCTTTAAGCCCAATTTAGCGTACTAAAACATTACAAATAAATATTAACCTCGATCAATGTTACAGCTTTGTCTCGTTATCCACACTCGACACTCTCGCTAATAACAAATATTTAGGACAAAACCAAATTAACCGTTTATTTCCTATAAATAGCATTTAAACGAGTGCTGAATCCAAGTGGGTCGATCCTTTTCTCTTCTGTAGCCAAGTAAGATTAAAGCTCGACACGTGATCGAAGGATCTAACAGACAATCGAGGGACCTGGGGTTTTCCGGTCGGCGACACCAGAGAACTGTCTGCAAAGGATCTAGACGTTCGACCGAATTCCTTTGACAACGGTGGACCAAAAACCTTGTCACAACGCATTTACGTTTACGGTTACAACGTAACCGCTGGCGACCTTAAGCAACATACCACCACCACCACCGTTTTATGTGTTAAACCGCAGTTTAACGGAATTAATTAGTCTAAATTCGATCACTTCCAATCCAGGACGATTCTCAAGGCCTAACTTTTCAACCAAAAAACCAGATCTTTAATAACCGACCAAGAAAAGAGGAACGAGCTCGACTCGGCAACATTAACACGTGACGAAACAAAGTCACACTCGACGCACCGCTAACGATTTTACCTAACTCAAATCAAATTTCCTCCAAATCGTTTTTTCTAGGTTAATTGCCACACACACAACTCGATTCACGTTAAAACTTCCAAGCCCTAGCCTTCGCATGACACCCCCTGTCGAAACAAAACAAAACTTCGCAACTAAAAACAACAACAAAAAAAAAAAAAATAAAAAGTGTTAAATTCTCGGTCGAACAAATTTAAAAAAAAAAAAAAAAAAAAAATGGCAAGTACCAGTCCCCGAGAAGGAAAAATGGAGTGAGGGCGAAGAAAGGGGCGCAGCACCTGAGATCATTTTCACGGGAGTCTGCCTCGGGCTAATTTTACAGGTAAATATAGAAAAAGAGGTGGAGGCTAGCACCAGCCTTCGACCTTGACTCAATCTTAAGACATTTTATTATTAATTTAATTAAAAAAAAAATTTTTAAAAAACAATTTAACCCTTTCAAATACTTAAAATTCCCTTATAAAATAACTAAAATAATAATTTTTTAAAAGGGTTTTCTATCGTTAAATCCCATAATTTTTTTTCTTTAAATTGCGCATGCGTGTAATAATTTGCAGGTGCAACAAACCGCCCTGTCACGTGTTTTGGCATCGAGCCAGGTATTTCGAATGGGTTAAAATCGTAGTGAGTTTTAAAAAACAGGTGTCGAACGAATGAATAAGAAAAGGATATTAAAATATGAAATTTGAGGTTTAATAATCTTCGTAATGTGTGTCCGGACATGTAATTAATCATTTTTTAAAATCTATTAAATACACCTGTTGTTACAAGTCCACCATTTTTCTTTTTATTTCTCCCAATTCTCGTTTAAAGAGTTTTCAAATATAATTTTTTAAGTCACAATTTAGCCATTGTTTTTCCACGCATGCGCAATTTTAGATTCAGCCCCCTCTTTGGTCGTATTCGACCAACTCCGTTCCCAACGCACTGCCCCAGTGGCCCAGTGATGAAAAATGGTGTTTTAACTTTGACCAGTTATTTTAAATGGGAATGAATATGTAGTGTAAGAACTTACGATTAATTAATGACGTTAATGACGTTGTTTAAGGTTGTTGGTTTGTTTAACGGGGTGACTCGTAGCAACTCCATTCGAGCCACTGCCAATGGTATGAAGAAGCAACTTTGCACTCACTCTGCCCTCAGGAGCAGTTTTCAAAGGGGGGACCTGTTACGGGGGTACGACTAGCGCCCTCTAATAACATTCCTATAAATTCATTCTAACAATTTTTTAAATATTCCAAAAAATCAAAACGCACAATTTTCACGATAGTCGCGTTCAGTCATTTGTTTTATTCATTTATCTTGTTTATCAAAAACAAAAAATTATCATTAAGAATCGTTTTCACTTATGAAAAAATTATTTTTTAAAAAATTAAAAATTTTTAAAAATTAAATAAAATTATTTCAATTTATTTTATGATTTTTTTTCTTATTTTTATCTTAAAATAAAAAAAGTCTTTTTTCTCCCTTCCATTTTGGACTGATCCTATGGGGAATTCTCAACCCATGAAATGATGGCCGAGACTGCAGTAAGGAATCGAGATAACCTGAGGCACTTTGCTATCAAAAACTTAGCCATTTCCTCGGCTAAAAAAGAAAATAAAAAAAAAAAAACCTTTTTTCCAACGTTTTTTCCTTTCCCATCTTCAGCAGTCCCGAACACATTCATCCGTAGCTCGTTAACCGCTTCTTTATACAAATTTTAACCTCCATTTGTATGCGATCATTTTCAACCAAAATCTTTTTTTATTCCTAAAGTATAAAAATAAAAGATAATTTACTCTCGACAGTTTAAAAAAAAAATTTTACGCGAATTTTCGGCCATCGAAAAGCATCAGCGCCATCCGGTGGTGAAATGGCGCAACAACGAAAATTACAGGAATAATTTCCGATTTACAAATTAGGGATTTTTATATTTTTTTTAAAAACTCAAATTAAAATGAGATTTAAAATTGAATACGTTTATTTATAGCGATGATTATGCTATTAAAGCAGCCTCGAAGCCACGCAAGTTTCCATCACAACCTCGTTTCACAGCAGCTGAAAATGTGTGCCAAGGCTACAACTAGACGGAGGAAGAAGGAAAATATATCATTCGACTCGTTTCTCACTCGATCCAGGAGCCAACATAAACAAAAGTCACTTAAATGGACTTTGTTCGATTATTTATAGTATTACAAAATGCTTATTTTTAAAAATAATTTTTAAATTCAAAATTCCAATTTTCCTCACTCGATGGCGCTAGCGACAATTCTATTAAATTCACTTTTTAATAGAAATTTCGATAGATTTCAGTATATTTACCTTCTTAATACGATTTTCTTGCTAAGATCACTAAATTTGCGGCATTTTTTTAAAATCTTAAAACGGAATCTAAGAAAAATAGTGAAAAGCGCCACATTGCGGCGATGCGGAGAATCATTCGTAAATATGGAAAACATTTTTTTCGTTTTTTAAAGAAAGAAAGGAATCGTAACCTAATTTTATCCGTCGGGAGAATTTATCGATTTTCATCGATAAAGAAATAAAATTAATTTCGCATCACGATAACAACGAATATATCGTGTTCGGTTACCCCGCCATTTTGACGGCTCGGGTTATCAACGGCGGGGTCGTCAACTTCGTTTTTCACTTTATTACAACAGGAAGATATTAAAACGAAAATATACAATACAACAACAGTAAAAAGATAAATTTCTCGTTTTAGGTTCAATCGTGACAAATGAAAAACCAATTATTCGATCATCTCGAAAAAATGGCGGATGAAAATCGCAAAAATTTTCAAAACCGAAAATAACAAAATATTTCGCGTGTCCGACGAAAATTAAATAGAAAAATACTGAAAATGTTAACATAAAATGATATTCGTGCCCAAACAATCGATTTTTCGTGATTTTTTTTCTAAAAAAAAATTATTTTTTTTAATTAAAAAAAAAAAAAAAAAAAAAAATGGCGAAGATTTTTCGGTTTTGACTAAAAACGAGAAAGAAAGAGTTAAAATGGACATAAAAACATTCGAATTGACTTCAATATCACATTGAATAAACTACATAAACTCTTGGCACCCAAACAGGAAGCAAAGGTTTGAATTACTCATTCAAAAAATGGCCGTCGACGGGTCTCTTTCTTTCTCAATAAAAAAAAAATACAAAAATTAAAAAAAAAATAATTT
>JAQFZU010000459.1:0-26096 GCA_034696185.1 Henia vesuviana | reverse complement strand
AACGATGCTAATTCTGAAGATGAATTGGACGTCAAAAAACACAAGGCATCTCTAAAAAAATTGAAACAAACCGAACCAGAATTTTACAAATTTCTTGAAGAAAATGATCAAGATTTACTGAATTTCGACGAAGATTCTGAAATAGACAGCGATGATGATGAATCGTCTAAAAAACATACATTACCGAAATCACTCGAAGTTGCCAGCGACGAAAGTGAAATTGACGATGACGACGACGACGAAGAAAGCACAAAAAATATTAGCAAAACAAAAATAACTAAAACTCTTCTAAATACTTGGTCCAAAAAAATAAAAGTAACACAATTAATTAAATCAAGTTTAAAAAAATTTAAAAAAATTATTTTAGGAACCAAAACCCACGTCAACAATAGCTGAAATCGTTTCTGCTTTTAAAAATGCTGTTGAATTCGTAAACGATGAAGATGCAACTTCTACAAAACAAGTTAAAAACAGCAAAGGTATAAAATTAAATAAGTGTAATGGAAATTTCTAATAAACTGACTTTTTGCATGTTATTTTTAGCCTTGAACGGAATACTTCGATTGTGTCTCTCCGATCTCGTCCCAGCGTTGAATCGAATTTTGGGTTTATCAGGTGATGCGGAGTCATTTCAACCAACTCATTGTAAAGCTTGGAAGAAATTACAATTGCAAGTGAAAACGTATCTCATTCTCATAGTTAAGGTAATTAAACTGAAACTAAATTAAAAATTTCGTATATTAACTTCAATATCCCTATTTACGTAGGTTTTAGGATCGATAAGCGATGACCAAATTGTTACAACAATGATAAAACATTTATTACAACTTGTTCCATACTTTGGTGCCTTCATCAAAGTAGCTAAAGCAATTTTAAAAGTAAGAATTTTGAGTATTTTTTAGTAGTAATTTTTAAATTAAAAATTTCTTTTAGAAATTAATTACAATTTGGTCAACCTCTGAGGAAACTATTCGTATATTGAGTTTAATGGTGATAGTTCGTATAACTCGAAGAAATCTCGCTGATTTGTTACCTTTTTCTATTAACGTAAATATAAATTTTTATTTTTTTTTATTAGAATTTTTTAAAATTTTTATTTTTCCTTTTTAGAATATGTACGTGTCATACGTTAAGAATTGTAAATTTACATCACCAATAACATGGCCATTGATTAATTTCATGAAACATTCTTTGGTTGAAATATTCGCATTGGACGAATCGGTAGCTTATCAACACGCATTTGTTTACATACGACAAATGGCTATTCACTTGCGAAATGCAATCACAGTTAAAAAGAAAGTGAGTTTTCTTAAATTTTGTTTTTAAATAAAACAATTAAGTTCTAAAAATTCCAGGACGCGATTAAAACCGTATACAATTGGCAATATGTTCATTGTTTATATCTTTGGAGTCAAATGTTGAGTACTTTGCATCCAAGCGCTATTTTACAGCCATTAATTTATCCTTTGGTCCAAATTATTATCGGAACTATAAAGTAAGTCAAATATTCACGTTTTTATGAATTCGCATTTCTTATAAAATTTCATTTTTAAATTATTTAGATTAGTTTCAACAGCAAAATATATTCCTTTGCGATTTCACTGTGTGCGTGCATTGACATCGATATCGAAGGAAACAAATACTTTTATCCCCGTTTTACCATTACTAACTGAAGCCTTTGATTTTATAAATTTTAAAAAACAACACACGAAAGTGAGCTGGAAACCAATGGATTTTCTCTGCGCTCTAAAATTATCAAAATCACAAATTACTGAAAATGGTTTTAAGGTAATTTATTATTTAATATATAAAAGAGAATTAAAATTATTAAATTTAATTTCAAGGATGCCGTAATCGATCAGTTTTACGAATTAGTATTGGATTATTCAATTACTCAAGCCCACACCGTAGCTTTTCCAGAACTAATTTTACCATCGATTATTCAAATGAAAGCTTTTATGAAGATTTGCAGTGTCCCAAATTACAAGAAACAAATTAAACAAATAATGGAAAAACTAGAAGAGAATTCAAAACATATTGAACAAAAACGCGGTTCTGCCGTTTTGAATTTGGCCGATTCAAAAGCGATGGTAATAGCTTTAAATTAGTTTTTAAACTTATGTAACACACGGTAATTCTTTCTTATGTAGGAAGCTTGGGAAAATGCCAGTAAGCAAGAAACTAATCCATTGACGCAATACTACGAAGTATATCGTAAATTGAAAGACAGAGAAGTGCAGTTGCACATTTCACAGAAGGAACAGGTAAAGTTACTCACATTTTCGATTCAATTGCATTTCTAACAATTTATTTTTTTCATTAATTAGTTACAAGACAACTTTCCCGAAATTGAAAGAAGTAAAACAGACGACAAGAAAGAATTTGCCGATTTATTTGCTCACGATTCGAGTGACGACGATAACGATTCATTTTTCACGAAAACCAAGGAAATAGCGAAAGAAATTAAAACTAAAAAAAATCGAAACTTAATTTGAAAGTTATGTTCAATAAAGGATATAAATAGAAATTCGGGGAAATTTATTTTTTAATTAAATATTTTTATTTTCCAGTTCAGTACATTTTTGTTATGTGTAAAATTCGATTTTATTTTTTATTTTCCAAAAATAGATTTTAATGCGCGATTTGCGCAGTTAAAACGATCGAATAAAGAAAGCATTTATTTTGAAAACCAATGAAGTCATTATAAACTTAAATAAAAATTCTAAGAAAAATATTTTTCCGTGATAATTGCGATGATAAGGATGTGGTAAAACGCCACCGGAAAAGAGCGAGAATCGAGTGAAACAAAACTACTGAAATCCGCTGATCACACCTACGACTAAGAACGGCGACTTTTCTAACACGCGTCGCCAAACAGTAAGTTCACTATTCAGTCACTTTCATTTGTTTTCATTAGATTACTTAGAAATAATTGAACTTTAACTGAAATAAGAAAACAGTATAAAAAGTACTTTTAAGTGAACGAGCGGATGCAAAACACTCGCTTTATACTTACTTAAAATGGCGGTCCGTGTGACGTAGAATTTAATGAATTAGAAATACATTTTGTTATTTTTATAATTTTCATTAAACTCACAATAACTAACATCACTTTTCACATTTAATTCGATTCATTTCGCACATCCACTCGATACTGAACGGAGTTTCGAAGCCAAGTTGCGATTAAAATAAAAATTTAGTGATGGCGTTATTGGAAATGACAGGAAATCATTTATTTCCACAAAGAATTTTATTTGACTATTTTAACTTTTAATTTCAGTACACATTGGCCTCAACATGCAAACGATTAAATGTGTTGTAGTGGGCGATGGCGCCGTTGGTAAAACCTGCCTGCTGATATCGTACACTACAAATAAATTTCCATCGGAGTACGTTCCTACGGTAAATTGAAAAATAATTTTAAATAAATTACTTTTAATAAATTTTATTTTTAAATTAGGTGTTCGATAATTATGCAGTGACAGTAATGATCGGCGGAGAACCGTATACTTTAGGTTTATTTGACACTGCCGGACAAGAAGATTACGACCGATTACGGCCACTTAGTTACCCCCAAACTGACGTTTTCTTGGTCTGTTTTTCAGTTGTTTCGCCGTCTTCCTTCGAAAATGTGAAGGAAAAAGTAAGAATTTATTTACCTAACATTTTTTTTTTTTAAAAAACAATAATAAATAAATTGAAATTGAAATTTTTTTTAGTGGGTTCCCGAAATAACGCATCATTGTCAGAAAACTCCATTTTTGTTAGTCGGAACCCAAATTGATTTACGAGATGATGCAGGGACCATTGAGAAGTTAGCGAAAAACAAGCAAAAACCAATTACATTTGAACAAGGAGAAAAATTAGCTAAAGAATTGCGTGCCGTTAAATACGTCGAATGTTCTGCTTTAACGCAGGTAAAATTAACCATTCGGTTTTGAAACAATTAAAATCGAAATAGCGCATGCGCACAAATCTCTGATTTATTAACAATTATTTAATTTGCAGAAAGGATTAAAGAACGTTTTCGACGAGGCCATATTAGCAGCCCTTGAACCACCGGAACCAGTAAAACGAAGGAAATGCGTGCTCTTATAATAAATAGAAGGAAAAGAAAAATTCAAAAGGCGTTATCGAAAACAAAAAATGCTACAATTTTTGAAGTAGTCAAGTAGAATGTCTAATATTGAACTGTTGTCAAGAAACTTTTACGTCAAGATGGCACCAAGTCAGCGAAATGGATCATCTCACCTGCTGTCAATCATTTTCTCTTTATTTGGTCATTAATGTTTATTATTATTTTTTTTCTTTATAATATATTAATATGTGTTTATTATATGCGGTGATTTTTGCAATTAATTATGTAATTTTTCTTATATTGAGTTAAAATGGAAAAAAAAACAACAAAAAACGACTTTGTTTAAGTAAAAGAATGAATTAGGGAGGGGGGGACGACAATTGATTTGATTGTAACTCAAAGAGAAAGTGATTTGGGGATTAATTAACGAGAATTCAATGGAAGAGATGACGTAAATCTATCAATTCCGTATTTATTCAATATTTTTATATCAATTATGAATTCTCGTTTTTCTTTTCTTTTGCATTTTCTGTATTTTATTATAATAGCTAATCGAAAAAAAAATCCATTATATGTGCAAAGCAAGTTAATATTCAATACGAAGATAAGATTTATCAGAAACTTTTTTCCTTTTACGGTTTTATACCATTTTAACTTTTTTTAGTATTTGCAATTGCGGGGGAATTAATGAAATTTGTACTTTTATTATATCATTAAAAGAATTTTTTGATTTCAATTTAAGTGTCTGTTTAAATTCCCATTTACATTCATTATTCGAGGAATTTGCAGACAAACGAATTACGTAATTGTTTTTTTTTATTATTTTAAACAAGCGGGAACAAACATTTTAAGAATTTACGATTTTCGCAATTCAATATGGCGGCAAGTTTATCACGTGACTAAGTACGTCATCGACCAATCCCATAAGCAAAGAAATTCTCTCGCCAACGCCAGGGTGAGGTGCGTTCCGCGAGAAGAACATAGACTACATTTGTGTTTTTCATCTATTTCCTTCTTACGGCATTTAGAAAGTGTTTTACAATCAAGAATGGGGTACATTTGGCTACTCCTCGGAGCGTGCTTTAGTGGAATATTGGCTGAAAAATATCCAGGTAAATGCCCGTTGTTGTGAACGACGATCGGTGTCGGCCATGTTGAGATAATAACGCCGTGAAAATGTAGGGAACGTCTTCGCTAATTTCTTGTAACCGATCTTTATTATAATAGTATTAAATTCGGTTCGACTTCACGGTTTACTTTAGAAAAAAAAAAAAATCGATCGAATGAGAACAAATTAGGTGCGATTTAAAAGAATCGAAATACGTATAAGATTTTATTTCTATACTTAAGTAGGTCGAGTCATTATCAGGTAGAAAGATAAGGTAACAAACTGCAACCTTAGATGATCATCTATGAAATTAATCGATATAAAAATTACATTCAACGCTGCGTAATGCACAGTTTTATCGATTAATAGTTTCTTCTATTAATTTAATGTAATTAGAGAAATGTGTGGGTTCTTAAGGCGTTTGTCCTTCCTCGTTTCTTAATTTTTTTTTTCTTTTTCTCTTGACATTGTTATTTTTTTTTTCTTTTATTTTTTTCAACGGGTGAGTCGTGCAGCTGCTCGGTGTTTTTCCTTTTAAGGAAAGCTGAAGTGGCCGACAGCTTTGATCACCTTTTACTTGAGGCGCAAAATCTGCGGGCTCAAAAACAGCCAAGGCTGAATGAAATCGATTTTATTACCTGGAGTATCGATTTACCGTATCGAGTTGTTTTGGAAATCGATTGTTTTTACTTTTTCTATTTACGTGTGTTGAAGGTTATGCATGCAAAGTAAAATAATTTTCTGTTACTGAAATATGTTTTAAGATATTTTTTTTTTCTTAAATATTTTTTAAAAAATAATTTTTTTTTTTATCGGTTTCGGAATCGTTGTTTAATTTGCATTGTATTTTGTCCGAGGTCGAAGGTGTTTGGAATTCAAATGCTGTTGTTGTGTTTTCAATCTATTTTTATTCTTTTTAATCTTATTTTTAAATTGAAAAATATAATTACAACGTTTAATATCGATTGAATTTTTCTATATCGATTTTGAAAAAGATGAAATTTTTGTATTGTATTATTATACGATGGTTAAACATTGTCTTGGATTAGGTTTCAACACTGGAATTTATTTACATATTGTAAAACGAGTCGTTAGGAATTTCAAACTAACTTTTTATATCCAACCTGTTTTAGACTTTTTAAAATTTTAATTACATAGTAATAATTTTGCAAATGGGATATTTCGAGAATGACACATCTAAATAAGGAATTATCGATTAAATATTTGTCATTTTTTATAATCATTCGTTTTAGGTTACAGCCATTTAAAATCAAAAATAAAATTTTCTAATTTTTTAATTTAGTTCCACATTTGGATTTGGTGAAACCCGAAATTGGGTATCACGGACTCATTAAAGAAGATGAATTAACAGTAGAAGTTACTCCAAAAATCCGTGCCATAGGAGGTATTTATTCAATATTACATTGTAAACTTTGTAAACATAAAATTAAATTTATTTATGAACTTGTTTTTCTAGCGGAAATATGCACTTTTCGCGTCGTAAATAAACCACACGGTGAAGTTCCATTCCAGTTACGGCTTCTAGACAAGGCGAAAGGAACGGCAGAACTCATTGCCAAAAAGGAAGTAAATTGTGAAAAAAGAAAAAATTACAAATTTAGCATTGCTGCTGTCAGTTGTGATGGAGTATATTCAGAGAAGTAAGGCAAAACTCGTTTAATTTTTTTTTCCTCGTAAATAAAAATATTTCTACGAACGAAAATAACTTATATTTTTTTAACCGCGAATTTATTACGATTATAAATTTTTTTTAAAAATTTTTATAGTGCCACCGTTCACGTATCAGTGATAGACGTAAACGAGTATGAACCAGAATTTTTGCAGCAGTCGTATGTGGTGCAAATCGATGAAGGACGTATTTACGATGAGATTATACAAGTAAAAGCGACAGACGAAGACTGCACACCTAAATTCGGAGATGTGTGTAAATATGAGTTTTCTGACCCCAGTCAGCTATTTGTTATCGATTCAGAAGGTGATTAAGTTATTTTGATGTATAAACAAACTAATCTTACTAAAAATATTGATTTATTTTTAGGCAAGATCAAAAACACAGAACCATTAGATTGGGCAAAATCGCATAACCATATTTTGTCAGTATACGCTTACGATTGTGGAATGAAACGTTCGAAACCGGTAATGGTAACGATCAAAGTAAATAGAGTTTGTCATCTAGGCTGGAAAGGTATTTTTTTTTAGAATTAATTTAATAAAAATAATTTTTATTTATTAAAATATTTTATTAATTATAGGCATCCCTCAAAGAATTGAATACACGCCTGGATCTGGCAGAAAAGTGCTATTTCCAGAATCCCAATTGGATTTGTGCGATGTTCCATGCCAAGTTGAACATGTTTCCACTAAAGTCACATTAGCCACACAACACATAGGAAAGGGATGCGATCGAGACACGTATTCTGTGGAATCACAAAGGAAACTTTGCGGTAAAAATATTTATTTTTAAAATAAAAAAATTCAAGTTTTTAATATTGAATTGTGATTTAATTTATAGGAGCAAGTGTCGATAGCGTTGATTTATTACCAACTCCTGGATTGGGTGCAGAATGGACGAAAAGTTTGCCAACTGACGATGGCCACGAGAGTGATCAGATTTATGAATTCGACGGTGTAACAAATGCAGTCGTTATTCCTCCTTCTACGTTACCGCATCATTTGCCTAATAATTTCACCATTTCAACATGGATGAAACATCGGCAACACACCGAAAATAATTCGCATGTTCGCGAATATATCATTTGTAATGCTGACGATCATAGTGAGTGAATTTTAAATATTAAATTGACTAAAATATAAATAAAAATCATTTTTATTGAAATTTATAGAAATGGGACGACCGCATTATGCAGTTTTTGTACGTAATTGCCGGCTTATCTTACTGATTAGACGTGATTACACCGAAGAGAATATGAATACGTTTAAACCAGCTGAATGGCGTTGGAAATTGAGTCAAGTTTGTGACAACGAGTGGCATCATTATGCAATTAATGTCAATTTCCCTGAGGTTTGTTCAAAAAACAAAATTTTAAAAAAAAAAGCTTTTGAATAATATAATTTTAAATACTTTTTAGGTTACGTTATACGTAGACGGGCAAAAATTTCATGTCGAAAAGAAGAATCCAGCCATTATTGATGATTGGCCTTTACATAAAGCGAAGGGTATAAACACGACATTGGTTGTTGGAGCGTGTTGGCACGGTGGTGAAAGTCGGATGGGTCATCATTTTGGTGGATTTTTAGCTGGTTTAGCAATTCTCAGAGGCCGTACCGAAAAACCATCAGTTTTAGCATGTTTGCATAAATGCAAAGAAAGTCTCGAAGTACCTGGAATGGAATTACTCGAACCTGGAATGGTAAGGACAAAATTTTAAATTTTAATAATTGTTTTTAAACATTTTATTCATAGGAACTATTGAATAATAACGATTTGACCGAAGTGGCAATCGAAGGCAATAATAAAACAAACCTAGAAACATTGGTACAAAAAGTAGCGTACACAAATTCCAGGGAATTTCCTACACCAGGCAGACGAAATTTGCGTCTTTATACCTCAGTTTTGTAAGAACCACACCTATCATTAATGATTATTACGCGTAATTGGATTTAATAATTAATTATCTTTTCACTATTTAATTTCAGGTGTTCGAATGGCAAGACGTTAAAAGTTCCTCTGACAGAAAGTTATGTAATGGTCTTGCAACCTGAACAACCTACAATCACTATCAACGGTTCAAGTACTGCAACGTGCGATTATGAGCAATGCAAAAAGGGTATCAAAGTATTCGAACCAGTTTCGATAACCATATCTAGAGATAAAGATGAGACGAGTAATCGCCGAACGAGTAATTTAAAAAAAAATTTTTTCTCCGAAATAATTATTTAAAAAATACTTTTTTTCAGGTGATTACAAATTGGATTCATGCACCGTTTCTGTTCTGCCACCACTCAACCTCGATTTGGAGTATTTCATTTTACCCGAACATCATCTCAGTGAACTCGGAATAATTTACAAACAGAATAAAGACGGTGTCGTTTTGTCTGGTAAACATTTATAACGAAATTCACGGTTAAATGCAATTAACATTAATTCATTTCCTTCAGGTGCTGACATGATTTTCAATTACGAGCAAGTAGTGCGACAGTTGTTGTATCATATCCGCAACCCAGCCTATTACCTGAATCGTGCCTTCAAATTAGTTTGCTCGGAACTTAATGGTCGTTTCGTTAGCAATGAATATTTAGTGACGGTAATTCGAAAAGAAATGTAAATAAATAAAATTAAATAAGTATTTTATTTCCAGTTGGCAGTGATTCATCCACAGACTGAAAGCAAACCAGACAAACCAGCGCCCGCATCGCATTTGCAAGTAAATCGGCATCACGTGGATTTCGTGGCGCCCAAACACAAAGCAAACGACGCGTCGTACTTAGAAAGCAATAGTGTCGATTCCTCCGAGACTGTGGCGCTCAGTTCAGCGAGTGAGTTGTATTTGTTATGGTTTTAGACCGAATTGCAGTTTATGAAGTGTTGGAATTGTATTTAGTATGGAAATTGTCGAGGTTTTGCGAATATGCATCGTGGGCGTGTAGTGTTTCTTGTCTTTTCTATTTAGCGTTTTCATCTTCATTTCTATCGATCCATTAAGGTCTTTACTCCGGGAGCACTAGCGCAGTGGTGGTCAGTGCCGTCGGTGAGTTCGGTGCATGAAGTCGACTTTTGAGTGGCGCATGCGTCGTTCACCACTTTTAGCAATTTGGGGGGGTTGGAATTGTGCGGTCGATTTAGACAATTTGACAATTAGCCGCATGCATAATAGATTGTGTGTTTGAACTCCAACGCACTCGTTTTCTTGCAGGAATGGGAGCATCTGCGCATGCTCATGTTACTTAAAATGTTTTATTTATTTATTTAACTTTTATTATTTTACACGAGTGTAGAGTGTCATCCCCATCAAAACCAGTTCATTTCAACTTGCTTAATTTCGCAAATTGTATTTTTTAAATTTTTTAGGTCACAGCGTAACGATCATAATCGTCGTTTGCGTTGGATTTTTGGTATTTATGATCGTCCTTGGAGTCATTCGAATCCGCGCCGCCCAACAACGCTCGCAGGAAACGAGGGAAGATGACGAAATGGCGTGGGACGATTCCTCGCTTACAATCACCGTCAATCCAATGGATGTGAGTTGACAAACAAAAATCAATTAAACATTAAAATTAAAAAAATTATCATTCAATAGCAATTAGCGGATGAAGAAAGAGGTGCACAACCCACTCACGATGACGACAGTGACAGTTCGGACGACAACAGCAGTTTCCACGACGATATCGAAAGTTCGGAAGACGAGACGGAGAAGGTCAAGGAGCGCGACTTGGAATGGGATGATTCCACTCTTTCTTACTAATAATAATAATAATAATAACAAAAACGGCGACAGCAGACAAAAACAAACTGTTAGCTTTTCTCGGCTAGCCTCAGTACAAGAAATTATCAACATTACCACCTAAAAAATAACTGTGGAACTTGTATTGAAACACACCATTCAAATATTTTGATCACTCACACCTCCTATTCCTTACCTCGTATTTTTACCCCATAGTTTTACCCATAAAATCCCCTTGTGTATTTTCTGCTTTGGCTCTCAATTACGAGTTGGGAGCTTAGAGACTGAAACGATTTTCCTCGCTCAGCTTTATAATTTCCCCTCTTTTTTAAATTTTAAATTTTTCGTTTTTTGTGTGTTTTATTTTGATTTTGATTTTAATTTTTGCTTTCGTCGACGAGAAGTGATCCCTCAAATCAACAAGACTGACATTTGAATTTGATTTAACAGCTATCGACTCGTCGTCCTCCACAAGCGATTATCGTGCCGTTCGATACGATAGTTAAACGTATGATTTTCTCGAGCACAGCATAGTCAACTAGTAGATGGTGTCTCTTAGAGATGATTGCACTTGAACGAAGAAAGCGTTTTCATATATCACCCAAGCACCTTAATACGAACCTCTTTTGTGTGTTTTCCCGACTATCGAATTGGCCAATTGTGATTGGATCACGTGAGCCGAGAAATATCTTTCACAATCAGCTCTTGTTGACGGGGAAGCCATTAAGGAAAACATTGAATGACATATCTTCATGTTTTTGTATTGTCTTCGCCACACTTGAGCAAAAATTAGTTTGAAATTCCACGTTTTATAATAGGCTTTGAGTTCATTGATTTTTAAGTATTTCAGTTTTGTGTTGATTGCAATATGAGTTTGCCTGTGCTTTGCCGTTTCTCTTTGTCTCATTATTAGTGATGATGTGCGAGTTGGTTAGTGAGAACTTGTACTTAATACCGGCGATTTTTGAGCAGCACTAAGTTTTTAATGTTAGTTTATAACGACTTAGTTGTATAGTTGCCATTTTTTTATTTTTTGTTTTTCTTTTTTTTTTATTTTATATTATTATTATTATTATGTATATTTCTCTTTTGGTTGTGTTTACTTTTAGCTTCCGTCATATCAGTTTGATACGGGAGTTTTATATTTTTGTTGTAATTTTATTACTGCCATTTTTTGGTGATGGGATATAATATATATATATTTATCGAGCTGGATTTTTAGTTTTTTTTTTTTGTATTGTGATAAAACATGATTATTTAATACATTTAATTTGGACATTCCAAAGACAAAAGTGTGGCCATGAAAAGAATTAATATATATATATGAACCTTTTTTATTGTTTTATTTTGGGGTGGTAGCTTAGATATCAATTTTGTGTTTATTTATACACCGAATAATATCTTTAAATAGTTCAATCGGGCATATATATGTGTTATTTTGTGTGATTTCGTTTTTAATTTTGCTTTTTTTTAGTTTTTTTTTGTATTGATTTTGTTTTTAGTTTGGTTTTTTTTTTTAATTTTTATTTTGCCATTATTTTGGTAAATAATGATGTTATTGTGCTAATATTTTGTTTTAACTGGCCGAGTGTATTTTTTTGGTCTTCCTTTTTTGAGTTGAATAAAAAAAAATTCATTTATTTACACGGAAATTTATTGTTACTTGGAATTAGTTTTATTTTATGAGAATTTTGTTTCAATGCAAATGTAATTCGCAGTAATTGTGAATCGACTGAAATTTTTAAAATGAGAATTTTTATTATATCTGAATTCAGATTTCAGCTACACATTAATCGATAGAAAAATTAGTTAGAATGAATTATTACTACAATCGGTTTTTAGAATAAAGTTTTGATACAAAGAAACTTGCTTCAATGTGATTTAATTATGATTTTAGTAAAATGAGGTTTTTTTTAATCTTAATTTTATTCCAACAGATGGCACTGCATTGCTGCGTTTATTACTCGGTTTATTACCAACCATATTTTCACATTATTTTCGTATCTGATTTTAATATTTGCTGAAATAATGGCACTATTAAGAAACTACAAATGGAAAATGAGTAGAAATGTCTAAAGGTTACAGCTTTACAACGCTAACAAACAATAATGGTATGGCGACGCATAAACTTCTCTATTAATAAAGATTTAAACTGAGAATACATTTTTGAAAAGTTTTATGCAAAAAAAAAATGAGAAAAAGAATTCTTAAAAGGGATTAGCAAAATAGTGCATGTGTAATTAGTAAAAGAATTGATCGTAAAAAATTATATTGAATTATAATTATATGTCTTTGGAGAACTCATATGTACTTGTTATTAAATTCCATCAAGATTCAGTGTGACAATGATTTAATTTTAATTTTGTATACGAAATAAATTAAGATTAAAATTAAATCGAAGAATAACTTTTCGAGTACAATTTTATTAAAAAGTTGCTGAAGAATTATTACGACCGCAGATTTTTGAATCTTAAAAAGCAGCCAAGAAATTTTGACTCGTGCACATCTTTTCGAATTCCCGGAGAAAATGAAATTAAAAAGAAGCGACAAGTGCATCAATGTGATGTTCGTGGCTGTGTCATGGATATTTAGTTGGTTATGCCATTTTGGCTTTCATTTTTACATTACTTTTGCCAATTTTTCATCCCTACCCTCCATCGGTAACGTTATTTGTTCCGAATTGGCCTCGGTTCTCGGTATTTTTGCTCGGCCTCATCTGCTTGAAGAGGGGAACAAAAGACTGGAAAACAAGGAACATCGATTCTCGACGCGCATCACCGAAAAAGCAACAAATTTTAAATACAAGTAACGATAAAAATAAAATTCGCAATTAATATCTATTAAATTTTCTAATATTTTCTACTACTTCTTAGTTTCTGCACTATCTACTCATCGATAGAAATCTTCGCGAATAAGATTAATCAATGCTTAATTAATCGCTATAAAGTTGGCAACACAGAAGTTTTCTCTTGTCAAACTGTTTACACAGATAAAACCAAATGGAATTATATTGAAAAGCAGCGGGAGCGCGACACGGGCGGCAACGACTCTAAGAGTGCGCGGCTTCCAGGATCCCTCATCGGACTCCCCGTCGAGTTCGACCACTGTGAAGACAAGATACGAGACAAAAGATCACCAAGACTGGACACTAACTTCGACAGGACATAATCATGATGAATTTGAGCGCTCATTGAAACTCCCTGAAAACAACTGATGGACCCCAGCATTATTTTACGACCAACACATCACTGACAACAGTGACACGTCAAGTAACAAACACAAGTAAAAAAAATTCCTTTTTTCTAAATTTCCCATTCAATAGAAATTTTAATTAAGACATTTTCAAGTATTTCCGCAAAAAAAAAAAAAAAAAAAAAGTTTAGTTCAAAATCTTTACAAATATTTAATAAATTATTTTTTAATTTCCTTAGGGAATTTAAAAGTGATTAACGAGCAATCGAAGTTAATCATTTGGCAAGACATTGGTAAAAACTAACTCGTGACAAGCCTGTGGCGCCCACCCGACCATCACTTGGTTGCATAGCGCGGCCTGCCAGAGGCGGAGGGAACTGAAACCGACCAATGAAACAACGAGCTTCGACTCACAACACCCCCGCCCGTTTGCCACAGCACGAGGTCTTGTCTGTTGGCAACTCATAGCCATCTGACTGCACTCGCTACAAGGAATAATCCAACACGGCGGCATTCAGCGACTCCACTTGCCATCCTCGCTCGCGTACTGAAGACCAAAGATAAAATCAAAATCCAATTGACATGACCATGTCTACTACACTTAACATGAGGCCCATTTTCGCGGGATATCCGTTTCAAGGTAACGAATTTATCTGTTCAAAACTGTACGGGTTCAACGGCAGTTTTTCAAGATTTATTTCTCAATGAATTTTTTTTTAATTTTCACAATCTTTAATAAGATTTTGGAAGTTAAATCTTAAACAATAAATTTTAATGGTTATTTAATTATTCTGCAATTACATTAGATTAGATCTGATTAATAATCGCGTTTAAACGAATCAAAATAATGAAAATAATAAATTCATAAATACTAGAAAAAAAATTGATTCCATTAAAAAAAATAATTTTTATTTTGATTTTTAAATTTAAATTTTTAAAATTTAATTTATTTCATCTACCAAAATCATTATGAAAGCATTAATTTATCATTTCTTGTCATTTACTTGTCTTTTTTCTATTCCTTCACTATTATATGCAACACCAACATGAACAAGCAATTTTTTGGGTGCGGTTGTTCTTCATTTAATTCAATAAAAATTAATTAAATTAAAATTTTAAACAAAACAATTTTTTTTTCCATTTCCAATCATTTCAACCTCAAATCGTATTCCCCGCAATCACGCAACTGAAAAAGTGAGAAAATCACATCGAATTTGTTAAATCCTTTATTCGACTTTTAAAAAATCCCTTAAAATCCCCAGTGGCCCATATTTTAAAACTCGAGAGTAGAAATAGGGAGTAAAACATTACATTTCGGGGGAGTCAGCGACACAAGTCGGCGAGTCAAACGTAGGGTCGTGTAAAAAGAGAAACATTTATACCACAAAACATCTCTCAGATGCTTCCGAGCACTTTGGGGACCAGCGAAGCAGCACGCGCCCCTAAAACACACCCGCGTTTTGCAACCCGAGTGTGTCTTTTAGGGTTCGGCCGTGAGGGTGCGCGATGACATACGTCAGAAAACGACGGCGGTGTTGGGTATCCGCGCGCTATGAAATAATTTGCAACCAATTTTGTAATGGAATGAAATCGAGGGCCACCCACGATCAAAAAAATGATGAAGGGAATTTCAGAAGACGCGTGCTCAGGGTGTGATTATGAGGGACAGTACCTGACAGAAAAAGGCAGATAGTTTGGCGAATAATTGTCAGGTATCCATCAGAAAAGAGCCCCCACAGGCTGAAACTATCTCAGAACTCGGATCGAAGCAAATCACAGGGCCTTTACTCAATTCCTCGCCGTACGCCATTAATATTCAACGCGGGTACCGACAGCCGCCAGCTACTTTAATGAACACTTTATTATATTTTTTCGTTGTCCAAAATACTCAAGCAGATGTTAGTTGCTACGTTAACACCTGAAAAAAAATAAAAGAAGAGTTTTGCGGATGGGGCAAGTGAAGAAATGCCATTAAATGGAGAAGAAACAAATTTACTCGAGTGTAAAACTATCAGACGAGTAATTGCCTCGATCATTAGGTGATGACAGCGTAAAACAAACAATACATTTGATTGTTCGAAATTCACTTTAGATATCACCTCGACCTCGACTCGAAATATTTTTTAAATAAAAAAAAAATTCACGAACAGGAATTTGGTGTAATGAAAATTTAATATATAATTTCGCAATTAATAATTTATATTTTTAAAGTCGGAAATTTGGGAAATATTGCAATATTATTTTTTTATGTGGACCGAAACTTAATGATAAGTATTAAAGTATATTTTCAAGCTTTTAGTAATTATACCTGTCTTGTTTTTTTGACACCATTTTTAGGAATGTTGCGAACCGACGTCTGCTTGTGAGGCCTTATGGCTTCGAAATGAATTTTTGGATCAGTCCGAGTCCTTTTAATTGAATGATGGCAACTTTTTTTACTGCCAGTGACAATCGGGCAAAGATCTAAAGTGATCCCCCGGCTCATGATTATAGGGTATCAATGTCTGACTTTAAGCGGCGGATAATGGAATAGTTTCACTCCATGGCGCCTCAAATGTATTCAATCCGTATCTTTTAACTGATAAAAAGGGTTTAAATAATCCCTAACTGGGCTTTTGTTAACACTAAAAGTCTTAATAATTCTTTTTACTCGTTCCAACGATTATTCAGGTAGAGAAAATGATTTTTTTTTCTTAGTCTGTGGAGAAAACACTTAAGATCGGTCGAGGCGGTCTACCTTTTACAAAGTGGAGCACAAACAAGTCGACTCACAACATTTGTGTCATTGACAAGTTTTTGCAAGGGTGGTGGAGGCGACTCTTGTGTTCTCCATCTGTGAAAAAAAAGAGATAAAAAAGTAGAGAGAAAGGCCCCTTTTTCAACAGTTGCATCTTGCACTCAAAACTCAGTCACGCGCGCTTTTTCTCACCCTAAATGTGCGCCATTTTGAGCTCTCATATCACGCGGGAGTGTCTTCATTTAACAGCAAAACAACACTATTTCTTGTAAACCACACAAAGAAATAACTATTTCCAACTTTTTCTTAAATGGAAATCACCATTCTTAATTGTTATTGTTATTATTATTATTATTTTTACGATTTTCACGTTTCAATATTATTGTCTTTATTCTTCCTGCATACCAGACATTGGCATCCGCGCGAGCCCATCATTAGGGCATTAGTACTTAATTAATTACACTTGTCACACACGAGACCGCCATGTTGGCAGCATAATTAGCCAGTAGGGGAGGCATTTCCTTCCATCCTTTTTGAGTCGATCGCCGCGCATTTAGCATACCACACATCGCTCGAACTCGTCATTAACACTCGTAGCTTTGTTAGGCATTTCTTGGAAAATTCATCCATTAGGAAATTAAATGACGTCAGTGTTATTATTGTTATGATACATCGATTCCCGGTGGATAAAAGGGGGTTAATATTCAATAATGTTTGTTCAATGTGTCTAGCCTCAGGTGTGAGTATAAAAAAAAGTTTAATTATTTATTTATTTATTTTATAAATGATTGATGTTTGTTTTACTTTTAGGACAGGGTCGTGTAAATCAGTTGGGTGGAGTTTTCATCAATGGAAGACCGTTACCGAACCATATTCGACTGAAAATAGTGGAAATGGCAGCCGCCGGGATTCGTCCGTGCGTTATAAGTCGTCAGTTGCGTGTGTCTCACGGTTGTGTGTCCAAGATTCTCAATAGATATCAGGTGTGGAGAAAGGTTTTTTAGAGTTCTTAATTTCTCGGTTTAATTGGGTAGAAAAGTGATGACGTATATTAATTTGCATTTTGATGGGTTTGAGATAAGAAGTGACTTGACAGGTTGCTACGATCAATTCGGCTTTTTTTTAACTTTAAGTGCTTGAAACAAAGGGTGATTGTGAAAAAAGAAATTGTAAATAAATTTAAAGTGACTGAATCCCTTTAGGTAAAGTGGAAAAGAATTTTCTGGTGGATTTTTTTTTCTGAGATGTTGAGTATAATTTAGAAGGGTTGAAATTTATGTTTAAAAAAATTATTTATTTAATAATTGTATATTTATATTCAATTGTTCTTGCTGTTGCTAGGAAACGGGCAGCATCCGACCGGGTGTGATTGGAGGTAGCAAACCTCGAGTCGCTACACCCGAAGTGGAGAAGAAGATAGAAGAGTATAAGAAGGAAAATCCGGGCATTTTTAGTTGGGAAATTCGTGATAGATTAATCAAAGTAAGCATTATTAAAAAATTTAAATTAATTATTTTTTAAGTGTTTTTTTTATTTTTAAAAATTTCCAAGATTCGATTTTTTTAAAATTGCTCGAAAAAGAGAAAATATTTGTCTTGGATTTCTATTGTGAATTATGAGAATGGCGTATTTTTCAAAGAAATTCGACCTGTTGCAAATTCTCTTGGCTTACTTTTGTGTTGATGCGATTTACAGTATATCGCATCAGACTTCACATTTTTAAAGTTCACATTTTGGTCGCGAAATCGTTTTTTAATTTTTCTTATTTGGTATTGTTGATGCGTAATCGCGCTATGGGAAATCTAAATAAACGTCCAATGAAATCAAAATTACCTGAATAATATGTTTTCTATTGGCTTTTGCTTTTAGCAAAATTAACCGCTCATTTTATTAACTAGCTATTAAAAGGCTTTTATTTAATAATAATAATACTCGTAATGTTTATTTATGAAGTTAGTTTGATGCGGCTGTTTAAGCGGATTCGCGCAATTCGACCGCAGATCTCGCGCGTTTACCGGCTCCGAGAAATTACTCTGTCACGACCGGATTAGAATTTTACAGGGTCAGTCCTTTTCTAGCAGCATTGAGAAAATCGAAATTAAAAAAATAATTTTTTTTAACCACTGCTGATAAGTTGAACCCAGCTTGCCATATCAGAATACTATTAGTGAAAATGAAATATATTTTGCTAAACTGTCGAAATTATTATCTCATAGTGACTAATAAGTTCGCATTCTGCATTTTTAACCAATATTTTAATTACCGAGTTAAGGAGGGGAGTTGGGGATGATTACACGGTTTAAGCGCAGTTTTCATGGTGGCAAATACTATATTTAATGTTGTTCTGTCATAACAGCGTTTAAAAATATTAGATTTCTTCAAAAACTGAAACTATCAAACAACAAACTGAATGTAAAACTGAGCTGAACTGAATAAAACATTCGCAACTTGTTATAACTGTTACAAAGACTATGCGGGAATTTGCTTAAATTTAATACTTTATTTATTTATTTATTTATTTTACAAGTTAATATTCAATTTTAATTTAAATTTTGAATTTTCTCTTGCAAACTCAAATAAACACATCAAAATAACAAATTATATAAAAATGTGCAACTTATTCGTTAAGCAGGAGGGCATTTGTGACCGAAGTACCGCGCCTTCAGTGAGTTCCATAAGCCGAGTATTGCGAGGCCGTTCCAAAGGCGAAATAGATGAAGACTCACTTCTCGACCGCAAAGACCTGGAGAAAGGGGGCACGAAGCATACCATCGATGGAATTTTGGGTAAGTAAAAGTCACAATTTAAATCTCATTTACCCCGCTAAAACACTTGCACGAAGGGCAGGTTTTTTCCTAACTCTTCACCTTTCAATCGTATGATTAAAATATCCGCGAAAAAGGTGGTCAAATGCGAAATTTCATACTCTTTTGACACCGCGGTCCACCGGCACAACCCACCGCGAATGTAATGAGTTGTTGCCTACGGCTCGTTCACGATTAGAGGGCGGTAAGAAACGATGAGATCCGCCCACGCATCCATCACCTGAGTTCGCATGGGCGGATGAATGAAAACGCCTAGTGCAAATGTGAATGAAATTCCCCCACAAATAATTAAATTAACCTTTTAAATTTAATTTAAACGGCAAAATAAATAAAAGAACAAATTATCGAAATAAAATTTTCAAAAAAACTTTATTATGAATTTGAGGGCGCCAAAGCTAATAAATAAGTGCAAAGGCGCCAGTAATGGAGCGGATACAGTCGGGTCACGCGTCCAGTATTACCCGCAACCCCTCGCATTTCCTTTTCCATTATTAGTAACTGACAGCTTTTCTCTATTTTATCCATCCCTCACCTATCGACTCTTTTTCCCATCTTTTGAGAGTGGAAATCCAATTTAAACTTGAACGATTAGCGAATGGTCCGTTTGTTTCACCGCTTGTTGTGTGGGCGGCGCGCGCGTCACTAATGGGCCGTATCCGGACCCCCAGTGAGGCCAGTTGTGAGAAAAGAGCCCACTTTTTAAGGGGCAAATCGTGTCACCTGCTCTGGCCCATTGACCACCGACTGAGAATCATTTTACAAGTGGAGGAAATGGTCGAAATTCAACTTCCCGAGAAATCGACTCGTTCGACGTTTACGAGCTTAAAATTGAATTTCGAGTTAGTTATGAGTCGAGTGGGTTAATTATGGGTCAATAATAAGTGAAAATATTTTTTAAAAAAATTTGTTTGTTGTAGGAAAATGTTTATTGACATTCGATTTGTCCATTTTTGATGTTCCGAGAGGTTGACTCTGTGTATGTGGGCTACTGTGATGTAATAAGATGTGAAAGAGGCCGAGGGTGGGCTCTTGAGGAATTCGCCTCATTTTAACGGACAATTGGATTCGAAAGTACTTTGGGAATACAGAGTCCACTGATGCCCTCGACGGGAGGTCCGTGTTTGGCGGGGTGGACTTCTTTTCATGCCAACTCTGCGTGTATGACTTGCATTGTGCGCGCACCCCGGCCAATGAAGAGGCATCCACTCGCGCTCCCCTCTGCGCATGCTCCCGAATCACAATGACCTGTAGGGGTCCACATTTCGGTTTGGCTAGCGATCCCTAGGGGGAATGTCAGCCCATTATCACCTTGCGCTCACGAGTCCACCTCCTATAACCCGCTGTGGGTTGCTTTCACACCTGCGCCTTTTACCTGATGAGCGATGTCCATCAAACCCAGCAATTAGTGACTGTGTTGGAGGTCGAGAATGGTTTTTGAAAATTTCGTTTTTAACTGATTTGTTTTTTGAGTTGCGAATTTTTTTTTTTTTAAACTTTTGAAATTTTATTTGAATAAAGAAAAATGCAAGATTGTTAAAAAAAATTATTTTAAATGCAAATTTTTAATTTAATTTAATATTTATAAAGAAATTTAAAATTTTTATTATTTAAATTTATATTTTTACGAAATTTCAATTTTTCAAATTTTGATTGAGAGTTCAATTGCTAATAAATCCGATTTTTGGGCGGGTGATTGGGGGAGGATAAGAAAAGAAGGAGAGAAGGAGGCAACAATTCTCACGTGTATCCCTGTAGGCATTGCGTGTAGCCGAGTGATTAAGGTCACAGGCCAAACCCTAATGATGCATGGAGCTAAGAATTAAGACAAGGAGCCCTCGAACGCCACCCTGTAATCACAGTCCATAAACATGGCCGCCTTACAGCTCAATCGCAATCCAAGTCTCGAGAATCAACCAAAAAATATCGAGAAACATATCAGTGATAAAATTCCAAGCAATATGTCTCCGGAACAGGTGTCTAACTAATAGGATTTTAAAAAAAAATTTAATTGATCCACCAATTTTAGTTCTTTAATCAAATTGAGTTAGTGCGGATACGTCAGAACTGACAAGCAAATTACCTACTGTTTCCATGAATTGTGCCTTCTCGTATTATCTATTTATTATCATTATCTCAATTGTGGTCGCAATTTTCTTTTTTTCTATCTACTAAATCAAACAATAAAATATTTTAAAATGATAGGTGAGTTAATTTTACGTGTGAGAAGTTGTAACACGTGACTCGTAGCGGCGGAATCGAATCGAAGAAAGTCTCGTATCGCCGATCAAGTGGAACGGGTGCAATTACACGGCTCAATTGAATGGGGCACTCGTTTCACGGCTCCAGTTCGAGGGGCCGAGGGCACGACCACCCCGACATGCTTTTCTTTTAAAAGGAATTTTTTTATTCAAACTTCACGGGATTTAATAAAATTAAATTTTAAAAATTATAAATACAAAAAAAGTATTTTTTTTTTAATATGTGTAAAATTGTAGGTATTTTTCGTACTTAAAAAGCGCAAAATAAAATTACTACGTATGTTGTGGGTCGCCTTTTAATCAAAATGCAGTGAGGGATACGAATTATTATTTTAATTTACACCTTGAATAAGGTATTAGCGGAGATCCGCGAGTGCAGCGATGTAAATTCAATTTTAAAGAGAAAAAAAAAATTATTTCGTCCGATCTGGAAATGAAATCACGAAGTTGCCCGAAGGTGGCAGTAAATGAGTAAAAATTATCCACATGTCGCTTATTTATACGGTTGTTACGAGGCGCACGCGACGCCGCCTTTATCAGATGATGGATCAGATTTCGAGGTAGACACGGGGTTATCGCTATACAGATTCATCTTCGGTTGTTGCCAGTTGAATACGGCGTGAATAAATGGCCGCAACTCACGGATCTTTGAAATTTATTATTTTCATCGTTCAAAATTTAATTTCACAAAAATTTATTAAATTTTAAAATTCGCAATTTTAAATTCAAATAAATTTACTATTTAATTCAATTTGAAAACTATGAATAAATTATTGGGATATTTGTCACTCGATATGTGAGTAATTAATTTTAAAAAAAAATTATTTTTTTTGTTAACTGCGCAAAAAAATCTGACAATCATATACTTTGACAATCATTTAATATTTCGGTTCAAGCATTGGTTATTGCGAGGCGAGTCGGTGTATATCCACCGTGGGAACCGGCGGGGGATGAGGAAGGGGCGAGGTGGCGAGGCC
The DNA here is from genome assembly GCA_034696185.1 of Henia vesuviana. NCBI lineage: Eukaryota > Metazoa > Arthropoda > Chilopoda > Geophilomorpha > Dignathodontidae > Henia > Henia vesuviana. The sequence continues at coordinate 3,498 of JAQFZU010000459.1, read as the reverse complement.
TGAGGGAAATGCGGCTAAGTTCAAAGCTCGTCCTTCGCAGGCGCACGCGGCGCTCTTGCCAGGGGCCTCCATGTCAGATTCACGCCTTCGTAAGCGGCCGTGGGAGGCACCCGGGCACCCACCTGCGAATACCGGCGCCTTCTACTGCCTACCGAGAAACACAGGTGCGAACAAACGCACTTCATCCATCGCAAACTACTTTAAACTTATCCTACCATTTTTTTTTTTTTTTTGCACATTTTATTTCGACTTTTTCTAAATCCTTTTCGCAATGAAAAGAAAAAAAAATGAAGATTAAGAAGTTAGATGATTTTCTCAAGAAACAGAATGTGCGTCGTCACGACTTTTTTGCCGTAAGTCGTCTTTTTGCGAGGGGTCGGTCACAGGTAGTTTTTGTTGGGGGAGGAGGGGATTAGAGAGTTAACAGAGCCGCCAAGCGTATTAATTTTCATTTGCACCGACCTCCCGACCCAGGCCAATTTATTAGGATCGAGTCGTGGGGGAGATGCGAGGGGTGGGGCATTAAACGCAGGCTCGGTGGCCGAGGACGCCATCTTAGCCGCCGGCTTCCACCACCACCCAGGGTGACGAGAGAGATTTGTAGGCCTATTTGGCTCGCTAATAACCATCAGGTGTTTTGCGGAACTGCAAAGGAAGAAAATTAAGCAAACTCGTTGTCACTTTTTTAAATTTTTTAAATTTTAAATTTTTTTTTTTTGTTTAAATTCGCGTTTGTGATCCATGTGTTTGTTTATCAATCACTGCAACCACATGCATCTGTGTGTGTTGAATTTTTTTCACTTTAATGAAAGAAAAACATTGTTTTATTTTTATTTATAAAAAATAAATTTTTTGGGATTTTTTTCTTAATTATAAAATTTTATAAAAAAATTATTAACTTTTTATTAGAAAGGATTAAAATAACCGTAATTTATAGAAACAATAGCATAAAAAAAGTTAATAATGACAGGAATGAGTTAAGTGTATTTGAAAACGCTAGGGGAAAGTAGAAATTAAATTATTAAATTATCCAATGACCCTGTCGCGTGTCCAAGTGCCTTTTGGCTGATGAAGATGGACAATTGCGCATGCTCAATTTGTCTAATTATGAAGCAGAAACAACGCTCCGTCTAGACCAATTAGTTAGGAATGTGGAGCAATGTATAATTAACTCGGTGATGAAGGTGACAGTAAACGACAAAATTTATAATTTACGATGAAAACCCGAATAAGAAAAAAAATTTGCGATCTTCGCAATCAAATTTTCTTCGAGACCGAAAAACATCTCGACTTTACCATATCTTTTGTAGCGCCCGCTTGGCTTTATAAATGGCTCTATAATTATCCGGATGCCTCTGTGGCTGAGTCACGTTCGCACAAACCAGGGTCTGTTGAGCTTTCGTTTAATTTTTGTTTCCCTCTTTCTTTGATCCTTTTGTGTTTTTGCCATCCCTCAGAATTCGCTAAGTCACTCTTCATTTTGATTACACCTGGAAAATTTTTTTTTTTTAATTTTCCGTTTTTTCATAAATTTTTCTTTTTTTTCCAGGCAGAGAATCCGATAATTCCGATTGCGAATCTGAACCTGGTATTGCGCTGAAAAGAAAACAGAGACGTAGTCGAACTACATTTACGGCCACTCAGTTGGACGAATTGGAAAAGGCTTTCGAAAGGACTCAGTATCCGGATATTTACACTAGAGAGGAATTGGCCCAAAGAACTAAACTAACCGAAGCCCGAGTACAAGTGAGTTAACTGTATAAATATTTAATCCCAATAAACTCATTATTACAAGTCGGTTGAGAATTTAATAAGAAAAATATTTAATAAAAAAATTTTTTTGCTTCAAATTCCAGGTGTGGTTCAGTAATCGGCGTGCACGTTGGAGGAAACAGATGGGTAGCACCCAGATGAACAACTTCAATCCTTTAGGATTATCAATGACATACCCTACAACTACACCTTATCTACTTCCCGAACCCACTTATGCAGCTACACCTCAAGGTGAATCGATTGTTAAACGTGGCAATTACAAACTACACATTGAGCGATTTGCCGTTCGCTTACGGCACTCACTTTAAATCAAAGTGTCCTTAAGGGTGGGTCCTTCTCACCTTGAGACGAGCCGACGGCTACAATCTCGTAACTCAGCATCGGCGACAGCTCGAGAAATGCGCGTAATGAATTTACAAGGGTGTGAGAGACGGGAAGGGAAGATTTACCTAAAAAAAAATTAAGATTAGAAGAGACACCGCTAATACGAGTATTAAACACGAACAATTTATAAAAATAAAAAAAATTAATTTTTTAACCCTAATTTAAGCAAAACTTGGAATTTAGCAACACGCGGCGCGAGCATTTCATGCTGCGGCATACGGGTTCCGACTAAGGGGTTGTTGATCTTTTATGTAGTGAGAGGGAACCGGGGGTCGTCATCTATCATCAGAGGCCACCCTGACTCTTGTTGCGACCACCATCACCGTGTTAGGCAGCAACCGACACCCCGCCCGCCTTGTCCGCGGCTTGTAAGGCCACTATCAACCCCTCGCCCTTATTCTTATCCCCTACCTTTGTGGGCGGCCTGAAGGCCCCGCCCTGTTGCCTTACAATTTATTCTTCTTGTTCATATTATTCATAAGTTGATCCTCGCATGCGTATGCGTGTCCACGCTTCATTGCGCCATTCATCGCGGCTTGAAATATCGGAATAAAAAGTTGGTTTATTGATGCTAATTTTTTTTTTGTTTTTATTTATTTAAAGATGCTGTGAGTTTGCATCAAGGTGCGAGTGCGAATGTTCCGTTGCATCATCAGGGTATGACTAGTGCCGATACGAGGACTAATTTGGGATATGCTAATATAGGTGATTCCTACGTGAGCAATTCTGCATTGCAGTCTCAGGTATTTTTGTTTTTCTTTTTTTTTCTGTTGTTGGTTTTTTTTTTCTTTTTAAATGCTCATCCTTTAGTGAGCGAATAATAGAATTATAAATAACCTAAGGCGATATGTTAAGGGATAAAAGATTGTGTTCATTGACCCTTCCATCTGTATGAGGAAAATGGATTATGGGGCTGTTGTTCCTCGTAGAGCAGACTGTTTGTCTGTAAAATCACTTGACTAAAGAATTTTTAAAGTTTTTTTTTTTTTGATTTTGAAAAATTGGATGAAATTTAAATAGGGTTTTTTATTATTAATGATTTTGAATATTTTAGTGATTATTTTATTTGAATTTGTGCATTTTTAATTTGTTTAATGTTTTTAGTAAATTCTTTAAATGTTTTATAATTTATATTCAAAATTTAATAGAAAGTGATGAAGGAATTATTATAATTGCAAAATCATTCAGGTTATGCGAAAAATTCTTTTCATGCATCGCAGTGTGCATTAGTGAATAGTTTAAGTTCAAAAGTTGTAGGAAAATTTTTTATTTTTATTACTGGGTTGGCGAAGAGCGGGTCATCTAACATAAGTACAAATGCGGAACTATTCCGTTCGATTC
>JAQFZU010000458.1:0-26118 GCA_034696185.1 Henia vesuviana | reverse complement strand
GCTTTAGCTTTCTCTTTAGCTAATTTCTTTTCTTCTTCAGCTTTAGCTTTCTCTTCAGCTAATTTCTTTTCTTCTTCTACTTTCTGTTTAGCTTTTTGCTCAGCTAATTTCTTTTCTTCTTCTGCTTTAGCTTTTTCATCTGCTAATTTCTTTTCCTCTTCTGCTTTAGCTTTTTCTTCTGCTAATTTCTTTTCTTCTTCTGCCTTCTGTTTAGCTTTTTCTTCAGCTAATTTCTTTTCTTCTTCTACTTTCTGTTTAGCTTGTTCTTCAGCTAATTTCTTTTTATCTTCAGCTTTTTGTTCAGCTAATTTCTTTTCTTCTTCAGCTTTAGCTTTCTCTTCAGCTAATTTCTTTTCTGCTTTAGCTTTCTCTTCAGCTAATTTCTTTTCTTCTTCAACTTTAGCTTTCTCTTCAGCTAATTTCTTTTCTTCTTCAGCTTTAGCTTTCTCTTCAGCTAATTTCTTTTCCTCATGTGCTTTAGCTTTCTCTTCAGCTAATTTCTTTTCCTCATGTGCTTTAGCTTTCTCTTCAGCTAATTTCTTTTCCTCATGTGCTTTAACTTTTTGATCAGCTAATTTCTTTTCTTCTTCTGCCTTCTGTTTAGCTTTTTCTTCAGCTAACTTCTTTTCCTGATCTTCTTTAGCTTTTTGTTCTGCTAATTTCTTTTCATTTTCAGCATTTTGTTCAGCTAATTTCTTTTCTTCTTCTGTCTTCTGTTCAGCTAATTTCTTTTCTTCTTCTGTTTTCTGTTTAGCTTTTTCTTCAGCTAACTTCTTTTCCTGATCTTCTTTAGCTTTTTGTTCAGCTAATTTATTTTCTTCTTCAGTTTTAGCTTTTTGTTCTGCTAATTTCTTTTCCTTATCAGCTTTAGCTTTCTCTTCAGCTAATTTCTTTTCCTTATCAGCTTTAGCTTTCTCTTCAGCTAATTTCTTTTCATCATCAGCTTTTTGTTGTGCTGATTTCTTTTTCTCATCAGATTTAGCTTTCTCTTCAGCTAATTTCTTTTCATCGTCAGCTTTTTGTTGTGCTAATTTCTTTTTCTCATCAGATTTAGCTTTCTCTTCAGCTAATTTCTTTTCATCGTCAGCTTTTTGTTCTGCTAATTTCTTTTCATCTTCAGCTTTTTGTTCAGCTAATTTCTTTTCTTCTTCTACTTTCTGTTTAGCTTTTTCTTCAGCTAATTTCTTTTCTTCTTCTACTTTCTGTTTAGCTTTTTCTTCAGCTAATTTCTTTTCTTCTTCAGCTTTAGCTTTTTCTTCAGCTAATTTCTTTTCTTCTTCTGCCTTCTGTTTAGTTTGTTCTTCAGCTAATTTCTTTTCCTCTTCAGCTTTAGATTTTTTTTCTACCAATTTATTTTCTTTCTCTTCTTTGTTTTTTAACTGCTCGTCTGCTATGTTCTTGTCTTTCTGTGTATTGTCTTGACCATCAACAGCCTTCTCTTTATCAATTTCAACTTTGATTTTCTTTAGTTTTGTCTTTTTAATTTTTTGTTCAGATTCTGCCTCTTGTTGTGTGCTTTCAATGTTTGAGATTATGATTTCATCTACTTCAAGATCTTTCTTGGTCTCAACTACTAAACTGTCTTCTGGCTCAGCTTCAACTATTTGTTTTGTCGATTTTTTTTCTTTTATTGATACTTCAGATACATCAACTTCGCCTTTTTCTTTTTCAATTGTTAATTGATTCACCTCATGTAACTGCTTCTTCTCAATCTTAATGGTAGATTCTGTATCTACATTTTCTGATTCTCTTTGTTTGGTTTGTAGATCAAAGGTAGCACTAACATCATCTGTAGTTTGTATATCAGTACCTGATTCTTTACCTAATTTTAAAGTGGTTTCTACATGTTGTTCTTCTAAACTCTTCTTTTGAGCAGGCAAAGTAATTAAAGTTTCTTCTAATTCTATAGTAGGTGTTGAAATCACTTTAATTTCACTTTCTTTGACTCTTTGTAAGTCTTCTTCTTTTGTTTTACTTATTTCAGCAATTTCAGATTTATCTTCCTCACAAGGTTTACATTTGTCAAATTCAACATGCACAATGTCAACTTGATCTACCACAATTGCTTCGTTATATACAATTTGAGAATCAGTTACAATTTCCTGACTTTTATCTTCTCCTAATTGAAATGATTCAACAAGAATTTGTTGTTGTTGTTCTTCCAAATATGCAACATCAGCAGTCACAATTGATGCTTTAAGTATTGGTTCCAAAAGCTGCTCAAGCAATTCTAATTTTTCAACTTCCGCAGAAGAAATCTCAGAAACTTGTATTGGTGTTTCCATAATATCTAAAGAAAGTTGTTCTTCTTCAGGTGGAATATCTTCAATTTCTTCAAATTCTTCTATTTCTTCTACAATTCTTGCTTCAAATATTGATTCAAGAATCTTCTGAGCACATTTTTCTGCTGATTTAATAAGTATTTCTTTTTGTGTTTGTATTTCTGAAGATAAAAGCTGTGATTTTATTTCTATTGATTCTAGTTTATTATCCTCTGTTTTTGCCATTGTTGCAGTTGTAGTTTCAGGAGTAATTCTAATTATATCAAATACTTGCTGTTTCTCTTCTTTAATTTTACTTTCAGTAGCAATTTGCAAAACTTGTTCACTTGCAGCTTCAAATATTTGATTCAAAACATTTGCAGCACACACATTTGCAGTTTTATATTCCAATTCCTTTTGCATCTCAGTGACAGTTTCCAACCGACTTTCTATTGCAGAAACACTTGGTGCCGACACAATCTGAGGCTGAGTTTCTTGAATTGCGGATGTAATTTCAGCTGGTGTTTCAGATAAAATTCCTTTGTCTTGAACAACTAATACATCAGAAATTTCCTCCATCTTAGATACAGACACGATATCTTCAATTTCACTTGATATTGCACCAAACATAAAAGGTAGTATTTTCTCTGCATATTTTTCAGCAACAACTTCCAAAGTGGCAGTTTCAGCTTGTGTTTTTGTCTCTTTCAACTTAGCAACAGATTCTAATTGTTGTTCTTGGATGCCATCAGCAATGATTAAAGCTGTTTGTTCAGCAGTTATCTCTGCAGTGGTCAGCACAACTTTGTTATCTATCAATGCAGTAACAGATTCTTGAATTTCTAGCCCAACTTCAGCTTCAGTAGGTAAACCAATAACTTGTACAGTTTTTGTTTGAATTTCTGGTTTTGTTTCATCAGTTGATTCTAGAGTTGTTGATCGTGGTTTTACATCTGATAATTCTTTTGCAGTTTCAATTGGTGTTTCTAAAAGTGATTCATCTTTTGGCATTGCAATAACACCCACAATTTCTTTATTGACTTGTGGTTCAGATTCTTCTGTCACTTGTGCAATAATAACCTGAGCTATCATTTCACCAAATTCAGCAACTGTTTCTTTGGCTTCCTGTAAAACATCTTCTTTGGATGATGCTCTAATTTGTACTATTTCCTCTTGTACTTGAACTGTACTTTCTTCAGTGATTTCAGCTGTAGTTGGTTCTGCTTTTGTTTCTGCCATAGATACAAGTGTTTCTTCAGGTTGTTGTGTTATTTCTTCTAAAGGTGCTGACACAACTTGTGCAATTTCTTTTTGCACTTTTGTTTTAATTTCTTCTGTCACTTCAGTTATAATTGCTTCAGCCTTAGTGTCAGCCAATGTGACAATTTCATTTATTTGTTCTTCCTTAAGCAGTGAAATGGTTTGAGTCAATTCTTCATTAACTACTGGTTTGGCTTTTATTTTTTTGATTGTTATTGCATCTGGTTGTAATTCTGTGACCTCTGATACTATTTCTTGAACAATTTCTTCTTTCGGTGCTGCAGCAATTTGTACTTCGTTTGTCTGTACCTGGGGATTACTTTCTTCAGTCAACAGAGCAGTAACTGACTCGCTTTTAGCTTCAATTAAAGCTGCTGTTGTTTCTTTAGATTGTAGTAAAACTACTTCTTCTTTGGGTGCTGAAATCACTTGAATTTGATCTTTTTCCATTTGTGGTTTTACTTGTTCGATCAGTTCTGCTGTGATTAGTTCGGCCTTTGTTTCGACCAAAGCTTCAATTCTTGCTTCAGTTTGTTGTTCAATTTCTTGTAGTGGTGCCACTGCAACAAGCATCCCATCCTTTTTCACTTCTGGTTTACTTTCGTCCAATGTTTTGCCAACACTTGCTTCTATTTTAGCTTCATCTAAAGCAACAACAATCTCTTGAGCTTGTTGAGCGATTTCTTCCTTAGGCGACACTAAAACTTGTACTGAGTCCTTTTGAACAGCAGGTTTAGTTTCTTCAATCACTTCAGCTATAGTCTGTTCCACTTTTGGTTCAACTAAAATTAAGGAACTTTCCTCGATTTGTTGCAGTTCTTCTTGTTTAGTTGCCAAAACAGCTAATGGCACTTCTTTTTCCAGTTTGGAGTCAATTTCCTCAGCAATTTCAACAGTTGGTTTAATTTCTGCAGTAATTTCCTCCACTGATTGTATCACAACTTCTTTTCCTGATGCCAAAACTTCCACTTTGTCTTTTTTAACTTCTTCACGTTGAGGAATAATTTCTTCAGTTGCAAGAGCTGAAACTACTTGTGATTTTATTTGTTCTACTAAAGCTTCAGCCACCTCTTCTGCTTCTGCTATTGTGATTTGCAGTGCATCTTCTGTTTGTGGTTTAAGTTCTTGCACAGTAGTAATATCTGCTGTGGTTTTGGTCAAAGCTGTGACAGTTTCCTCAATTGGTTGCAAAATTTCTTCATCTTTCGGTGCTGCAATAATTTGTACTGTATCTTTTAACAGTTGTTGTTGTTGTTGTTCTGGTTTACTTTCGTCCAATGTTTTGCCAACACTTGCTTCTATTTTAGCTTCATCTAAAGCTACAACAATCTCTTGAGCTTGTTGAGCGATTTCTACCTGAGGCGACACTAAAACTTGTACTGAGTCCTTTTGAACAGCAGGTTTAGTTTCTTTAATCACTTCAGCTATAGTCTGTTCCACTTTTGGTTCAACTAAAATTAAGGAACTTTCCTCGATTTGTTGCAGTTCTTCTTGTTTAGTTGCCAAAACAGCTAATGGCACTTCTTTTTCCACTTTAGAGTCAATTTCCTCAGCAATTTCAACAGTGGGTTTAATTTCTGCAGTAATTTCTTCAACTGATTGTATCACAATTTCTTTTCCGGATGCCAAAACTTCCACTTTTTCTTTTCCAACTTCTTCAAGTTGAGGAATAACTTCTTCAGTTGCAAGAGCTGAAATTACATCTGATTTTATTTGTTCTACTAAAGCTGCAGCCACTTCTTCTGCTTCTGCTATTGTGATTTGCAGTGCATCTTCTGTTTGTGGTTTAAGTTCTTGCATAGTAGTAATATCTGCTGTGGTTTTGGTCAAAGCTGTGACAGTTTCCTCAGTTGGTTGCAAAATTTCTTCATCTTTTGGTGCTGCAATAATTTGTACTGTATCTTTTAACAGTTGTTGTTGTGGTAGTTCTTCGGTGACTACTGCTGTGACCTTTTCAGTCTGTGTTTCCACTAACTTTCCAACAGTTTCTTCAATTTGTAACATAGCACCTTCTTCTGCAGGAGCCGAAATAAGTTGCACTGTTTGTTTTTCAACTTCAGCTTTGACTTCTTCAGCCACTGATGTTGCCTCCGTTTGGATTTCGGGCAATTTTCCAACGGTTTCTTCAATTTGCAAAATGACTGCTTCTTCAGCAGGTGGTGAAATGATTTGTACCACTTGTTTTTCTACTTCAGTTTTAATTTCGTCAGCCACAGTAGGTTCTGCTATCTGAATTTCAGCCAATTTGTCAACGGTTTCTTCAATTTGTAACACAACCCCTTCATTGGCAGGTGAGGAAATGATTTGAACCAATTGTTTTTGAATTTGTGGTTGGACTTCTTCAGTTATTTCAGCAATGCTTGATTCAGTTTTAAGTTCAGCCAAAATAGCTGCACTTTCTGTCACCTCAGGTAATGCAGCAACACACACCTCTGGTTTCATTTCAGCAGTAACTTTTTTGATTTCTTCCATTCCTAAATCCGAAACAATTTCTTGAGGCATTTCTTGAATTCCTTCTTCAGGAGCCAAAATGATTTGTGCCGACTCAACTCGAATTTCTTCTTGAATCTCTTGTTTGGTTTTGGCAGTGGTTTTTTCCACTTCTTTTGTCATTATTTCAGTGACTATTTCTGCAGTACCCGTAATTGCCATTTCGACGGCAGCAACTTCACCACTTATTTCTTCTGTTGGTGGTTTTGTCAATTCTGTGACTTGGACTGTTTCATCTTTGATATTTGTAATTTCAGTCAATTCAGCAGATTTCTTCAAACAAGTTGTAATTTCAACTTTACTCGATTCAAATACAGAGGAAAAGATGTCAGAAGCAACTTTTTCAGCAATTTCTAATTTTACTTCTTCTTTCTCTTTGGTTTCTTCAACAACTTCAGTTTTCGTGACTGCAACCATTTCATCTGTTTTCAATTCAGATATGATTTCAACTTTTTCTTTGATTTCTTCTTTGATTTCGACAAATAAATTCAACAATAATTCCTCAACATATGTTTCAACAACAACCAATCGTTCTTCTTCTGTCTTTTCGGCAGCCGAAATCATCTCCTCTTCCGATTCGGCAACTGAGGTTTCATCTATTTTCACCTGTTCTTGAATTTGTTCCGAAGCTGAAATCATTTCTTCATCCGATTCGGCAGCAAATATTTCAGCTTGTGATTCTTCAGTCATTTCTTCTTCCGAAAAGTCGTCAAATGCATCAATTTCAACAGCAACAGCTTCTAACCTTGATTCGGCAGCAACGGTAATTGCTTTGGCAACATCTTCAGTCCTTTTCAACATTAATATGTCAATCGTCGATAAACCAACAATAGTTTCTATCGTTTCGCACGCAGCTGACACTTTTGGTTCTTCTTCCATTTCTTTTGCGATTTCTTCAGCTTCAACAGCAACGCTAATTTCTGAAGTTTCAATTTGTTGCAAACTGTCGCAAATACTTTCGGTAGCAAAGACGAATGTTTTACCAATGTCCTCAACAACCACTTTTTCCGACTCAACAGTTTCGACAACTTTGGTTTCTGTTTCAATTTCAGTTTTTCTAACGTCGACAATTTCTAATTTTTCAACCAAAACAGTTTCATCAACAGTGGTCTTGTCTTTGTCAACATCGACAACTTGAGCAACTGCCATTTCCAAGAATTGCTGCGGTAATTCATCAGCAGAAACAATTTTGATTTCTTTGTTGACGTTTTCAACACCAATTCCAAATGCATCTTCTTTGACACTTTGAGCAAAATCCTTCTTTTCGGGTTCTTCACTTATTTGCAGTTTCTGTTTGTCATATAATTGTAATTCTAATAATTCGTTTGTGATTTCTGACACGACTTTGACAACTTGGTGTTCAGCAAATCTTTCGACTTGAGAGGCCTTTGGAAGTTCGACTGTTGTTTCTGGAGTTGGTAAAGTTTCGAGTTGAGTTGAAATTTGATCGATCTCAACCAATTCTCGTTGCTTCTCGTTCGTAACGACAACTTCTTTGCCAATTGCAATTAATTTCAATTGGTTGACAACATCGGTCGCAATTTGTTGAGTAATTTGGTCGGACAGTTGCTCAATTTCAACCATTCGTTGTTCTTGGATTTCAGTAGTGATGATAGCTTCGACTTCTGTCGGCTTTGAAATGGCGACATTTTGATCAACCATTTTGGCAGTTTCAAGTTCAGTTATTGTTTCAGTTTCTGATTCAATTTTGACTTGAGTCGCAATAGCCTCAACTTCAATTTGTGATTTTTGGGCTTTAAATTCTTCTGTCTCGTAAATTTTTCCGATAACTTCTTCACCTGTCGGTGATGTCGGAATTTCAGAAATTCCTTCTGAGACTTGTTGAGTTAAAGTATTAACAATCGAAGCACAAATTACTTGAGGTTTCGTTTCGAGTGTTTTGTCATCAATGATTTCTTGGACTTCAACATTGGCAGCCATTTTTATCACTTCACCGACATCTTTCGACAATAGAGCTTCCTCCATTTTGATTTCCTTCAATTCTTCGACATTTTCTTTTAATTTTTCTAAACCCTTTTCTTCAATTTTTTCGCCTTCTTTATATATCATTTCCACTTTTGTTTCTTCTTGAGTCGACACTTTTTCTTCCATTACATCGACACCTTTTTCGACACTTTTGTCCGTTATTTTTTCTTGCAGCGAAGTTATAACCAATTCAACGTCTTCGGGTTCTGGAGTTTTCGTTATTTTCATTTCAGAAATGTCGACAGCCTCCATTTTTTCAGCTTTCAGTTCATCGACAATTTCCTCTCGACTTTCGATAACTTTTTCTTTCTTTTCATCTTTTTCGGAAATAGCGTATGTTATTTCGGATTTTGTTTCCTCTTGAGCCAAAAGCACTTCCTCCATCACATCGACACCTTTTTCGACACTTTTACCTTCCACTTCCTCTTTGTGAGAAGTGATTACCAACTCAACATCCTCTTTTTCAGGTATTTTCTCAACACCTGCTTTACGTTCGATAATTTCCAGTTTGTCGACTTCATTAGTCACTTCCATTTTTTGCACTTCGACACTTTCAATTCCGACAGATGCCACTTGGATTTCCCTAGTAGTCATCGTCATTGCCATTTCACTCATCACATCTTTGACAACACCAAACACAAACTCTTCGAGTTTTTCGGGAACAAGTGTCTGTAATGGAACTTCTGTTGCAACCATCGGTTCTACCAAAACAACTTTTTTGTCGACACTTTGTTGGTCAGCAAAAACAATTTCCTCTTCTGCCATTTCGTATACTTTTGTTGACGTTTCGAGCCACTTGGATCTGTCCTTTTCCGACGTGGTTTCCGAAAAGCCACTTTCGATATCAGTTTCCGACACTTCCACTTGCTCGATCGTCTCTTCCGTAATTTCTTCGACAAATTCGGTTGCGTAAATATCGTCTGTTCGCCTTTTAAGTGCCGGGCTCAATTCCAAGCGTTTGTCGGAAACATCTCGAATTGCCACTTCGAGAATCTCCCTCGACATTGACACGTTGTCGACGGCGAGTAGCGGCTCACTCGTCGTCATTTCGGCTGTTTCACGTGTAACAATCGTCGCTGCTCTCACAACCCCTTCACCGACACGTTTTTGATACAAATCCAAAAACTCCTCCATTTTACATGTTTCGTACATTTCCTGTTCGAGCAAATCAAAAATAATATTTTCGACAGTTTCGTTCGAAATCAAATCCATTCGAGCGATAACACCTTCTTCGACGTCGCTCGCCCGAGCCGCATCCTCAAACTCTTCGTCGCTGCTCGGACTCACGTTTCGCACTTCCGACACAAATGTTTTACGAAATTCCGAATCGGAAATGGCATCTTCGTAATCGCTCGACCCTGGTGACGTCATTTCCGATTCTATCTGCCGCATCAATTCGTCGGTTAAACCTTCTCTTTGCGTAAACATTCCCGAATCCGAACTGACAATGTCGGAGACGGCCTGTACGAAAGCGTCAAGAATGACCTCTTCGGCAAAATCCTCAATGACCGCAAATTCTTTGAGTTTGTACAAAATCGCGTCGCCCGACTGCGAATCGGGAGACGAAGACAATTCCTGTTCGTCGACGTTTTGTCTAACTGGTGTTGGTGTCGGCACATCTCTAGCAAATAGGTCGGACCGACTTCCAACAGCCAATGAGCGAGCCACGAGATGCGTGTCTGTAATTTGCTGATAATCGTCAAAAAATTCGTCCGGAATCGAAGAGCCTCTGTCCGAACTTGACACGACGTCGGACTTGTTATCTTCGAGTAAATCCGAAATATCCTGCATCGCTTGCCGTATCGTGTCGCGAATATCCCGAATCGCCTCCTGATCCGATTCCGATCCGAGCGAATTTTCGGCTGCTGAGAAATACGATGCGGACGATAAATCGGATACACTTTCGACCGAATCTTGCGACTCGACGGTCCGAGTGCGACGAACACGCGAAGACTCGTGCAACCCCGTGGCCGGCTCAGTGGCTGACGAAATTCGTTCCTCCTCGAAATCGTGCGAAAAACTTGTTTTACTTACAGCTCCGGCCGAAACTTCGGACGTTTCCAGGCGATGCACGTCGGACGTGGTGGTCGTCGATATCAGCGCGGCCTCGGGTTGCACGACGGCTGCTTCAGCCACTTCCGCAGCCCAAAGTCGCAACTCCTCGAAATGCGCGCCCACGCAAATTCCCTCTGCCGCCTCCCCCTGCACTTCTCCGGCAATCCTCGGTTGCGGCGTGGAGACCCTCATGTCGGCCGATTGTAGGGATTGGAGGACCCGTTGCTCTCGGAGATCTTCCGTAGATTCTATGGGAATCGACGTTGCTACGACTACGGGTGTCGAACTCGGAGTCTCAACGAGAGCTGCCTCGGGTGGCGGGTGTGGTTTGTCTACTAATTCTGGACCGGTTTGTTCGACTAATTCGCGGGTTTCAACCGTGAGGGGATGGACAGGAGATGCAATTTTTCGTTCGGCGACTTCGAGTGTTGTGGGTCGTCCAACGTCCTCGGTCAACCCTTCGATGCCGTGCGGTTGGGTGACAGTGATGGGTTCTACGGGTGTCGCAAGAGTTTCTCTGGCTTTCCGCATTTCTGCCGTTTCGTCGGTGAGGGTTTCGGCTTTTTCGTACAACTGGTCTTGTCCGACGACGATGGGATGGGAAGGCGTTGTCGGACGAGCTTCTGCGGTGTCTGTTACGAGGGTTTCGAGTTGGGTGCTCGATTCGGGTCGTTCGAAAATGGTGGTTTGTTCGACGATTAAAGTTTCTTCTCCAGGCTGCATTTGGATTTGCAGTCGTTCGGGCGTAGTTAGTTGAGTTTTCGTGTCCGATGTCGATTCGGTCGGATTGATGGAAGTGACGACAAGTTCTTGGTGGAGAGGTAAGTCGGTAGTGGTGACGAATGAAGTGTCGGAGATGGCGCTGATTTGTTGCGCTTGTTTTAGCGTGTCTTTTAATTCGGAGATTTCTTGTACGATCAATGCTTGGAGACACGAAACTTCGGATTCTTCGGCTGTTTGGCCGCTCGTTCGGTCGGATTCTGGTAAGGTCTGAGTTTGAGTTTGAAGGATCGTTTCGGCGACAACGACGCCTTCGGATGGTGACGTCATTCGTGTCGTACTCGTTTCTAGTTTCGCCGACGCTTGTCCAACAATTTCTTTTGTCGTTTGGTGTTCGTCTACGTCTCGGATTTGCATGGCTTCTTGGTACGATGGTTCAATTGATTCGGCTTTCTTCGGTTCCGAAATCGATCCAATCATCATTTGCTGCAGTTCGTCTTCGGTTTTAATCGTACTGCGAACTTCGATGGCCGATTGCGTCGAGAAAGTGACGTCGGCCATTGTCAAAGTGACGGACGACGTGTCGGTCAAACTCAGCGGCGAAGGCGACTGAATGTCGGTCCGATTAATTTGCAGCGCTTCGATTTGCGACGTTTTCATTTCAGCTTTTTCGAATTGAATTTTCTCGTCTTTCGACACCACTCGATCCAATCCGACAATTTCTTGGACAACAACTCCTTCGTTTATCGACACCGGAACCGGTGTCGCTCTATCGTCAGTAATTTCTTCAGTCATCGTTCGAACATTCGGACTGTAAACATCCGGAATTCGCACTTCGAGCGCCATTTCCTCTTCCTGTTCCTCTTTGGCGAATTCTTCATTCACGTCAAAAACATCCACGTCCGACATTATGGACGAAATATCGGCTTCTGTATCGTATTGATCCGACTGTCCGACATCTTCATCCGACAAACTATCGCGTTTCTCCTTCTTCGCTTTTCTTTCTTTTGTAGGCAACTTCACTTCGACCGCCGCCGCCTCGTCCAATACCACCTCGGCGTGCGGTCGCTGGCCATCCGACAGTAATTCGGGTTCCACTTCCCCCGTCGCCGAAAGAATCGCAGGCGCCACTACGATGGCCGTTTGGAGCAACGTGGCCATTCCAACGTGAGCGCGCGTTTCCATTTTGTCCAACGGAGTCTGACTCGGCAATTCGCCGACATCTGCCGTTGCCGCCATCGGACTGTCGATTCGCAGCGCCTCTTGTACGAAATTCTCCATTAGCTCGATCGAGCTCCTCATTCGTTCGTATTCGGGATCCGACAAAGCTTTGATATCGGTCAACTGGAACGGCGCTTGCACCAAAAGCGCTTCCTGATTGGTCGGACTGACCGCCGTCGCTCGTTGCTCCTCTCTCTCCTTCTCCGACATTTCCTTCACGTCTACCGGATCGTATGGGATGTCGACGACGAGCGCATCCGTCGTCGACAGATCTTCGACACCCGCTCGAGTTTCGAGGTTCTCCAACGGCGTCCTCGTCGCCATTTCTTGGACGTCGGCGCAACATTCGATGGGGACGTCGATGATGACCGCTTCCATCAACACGTTCCCGACCATCGCCGATTCTCGAATGAATCGCAACGGAGGCAATTCGGCCGCGTTACTGGTGGTCACGTGCTCCGACACTTGTTCGGCGAACGCCTCGATGATCTGTCGAGCTTCGTCTTCGGTGATGTCGGGCGTTTCGTAAATAGAAAATTCGAGTTCAGCTTTGGAATCGTCCCAATTGTCGGTGGAGTAACTGGGAGTAGCGAAACTCGAATATTCGCTTCGCTCTTCGATGGTCGATAATTCCTGTTGAAATTCTTTGCTTTGTTTCTTCAATTGGTCTTCGAATGCGAGTAAAGCAACGGTACTCGAAGCCGAACCCATACAATTCCTGGCTTCGCACGTATAAGTACCAAGGCAACTGGTACCGTCACCTGCAGACATTATCCGGTATATATCACCGGCCTTCAATTCGATACCGTCTTTGTACCTAAATAATAACTTATTATTAATTTCATTATCGATCGAAAAGTCATGCAACCCTATGGGAAAAATAAAGTCACGCAACCCTATGGGAAAAATAAAGTCACGCAACCCTATGGGGAAAGTATATGTAATTTACCACGTTAATGTTGGTTGAGGGACTCCGACGACTTTGCAGTCGAGTGATACGTTGCCTTGTGATGATAATGCGGCCCGTAATTCTTCGATGAATTTCGGCGCTCGGTAATGTTTGGGCACTGCAAATTAAAATGAATTTTAATTTAATTTAATAAAAAAAAAAATTATTTTTCATTACCGATTATTTTGACATTGCAATTGGTCGCTCCGTGACCGAAATTGTTAATGGCAACGCATCGCCATTGACCCTGATCCTTAATTTCGACTGGAAATACATCTAAATTGTAACTTCCACTTTCATCTTGAGTTAATCGATGTTTAGTATCGTTTGACACTTTATCGTCGTCTTTGTACCAGCAAATTTCGGGTTCGGGTGGGACGATGACTGTAAAAAATAAAAATTTTAATAAAAATCGAATAAAAATAAAATCGATTTTTTTAATCGATATTTTTAATCGATACCAGTGACAGTCAAATGCATTTCCTCTCCGATTTTCACTTCCTCGTCTTTAAGTGCAACTGTAAATTGTGGTGGAAGTGTCGGGATCATTTTTCGTCGCCGTTTACGTCGTTTTCCTTGAAGATCTTCCAATGTGAGTTCGGTGACACTCGTCGAGGCACCCATGAAATTAGACGCGACGCATGCGTAAGTTCCGAGACTTTTAGTCCCGGTTAATTTATAGACATCCCCAGGTTTCAATTCGACACCATCTTTGAACCATTTCAACATTGGACTGGGAACTCCAACAACTTTGCATTCGAACGATACAGTGCCCTCTTCTGATAAAATCGCGTTGAGTTCCTCGAGAAATCGCGGCTTTTTGTAATTTTTCGGTACTAAAAAAAAATAGAAAAATAATTAAAATTTTATATTTATTTAGTACTTTTTTAATATACCGGTTAGAGTTAAATGACACATGGAAACGGCTTGACCCTGTGATCCACTGGCGATGCATCGCCACTCGCCTTCGTCCATCGCTTCGACGGGGTCGATTTCCAATCGAATCACGTTCCCATCCTCTTTGAAAAAATGATATTTATCACTTTCCTCTACGACCCCTTGATGATTACACCACGTAAGGTCCGCCTCAAAATCTCCATCAACTAAAAAAAAAAATTTTTCAAAAAAAAATTTTCAAACTACTTCCGGTTCCACTTCCGGCTCCACTTCCGGTTTGAAAAATTTTTTATATTTTAAATCCTTTCAAATTACTTTTCACTGATAATTTAAGTCGATCGCCAACCCGAACCGTTTGGTCTTCCAAACCCTCGTGAAAAACAGGCTGCGATGGCGAGAAATCGGCCGATCTGTAAAAAATTTTTAATAATTTAAAATAATTAAATAAAATAAAAAAAATTAATTATTTTACGTGTGGATTTCGTGTCGTGGTGATCTCGGATGAGATCGAGGTCTGACAGTGACTTGTGCAGTTGAGACTGCATTTCCCATGCAATTGATCGCTTCGCACGTGTATGTACCGAGCGATGCGCCTTGATGTTGGACAACACTGAACATGTCTCCAGCTCTGATTTCTTCGCCGTCTTTGTACCATTTTAAAATCGGTGTCGGGATTCCAATCACTTTACACTCCAGCGACACCGTGCCCTGTTCTGTCAACAAAGCTTGAAGCGCCTCTAAGAATTCGGGTGCTCGGTAACCCTTTGGGACTAAATAAAATTCAAATTAATTTTTTAAAATTTAAAAAAATTTTTATTTAAATTTTACCGCCAACTTTAATTTTACAAGTCGTTACAGCTTCCCCGTAACCCGTTCTGACCACACATTTCCATTGGCCTTCGTGGGTCAGTTCGACTTGATCGATTTGGACGATACCGACACCACCTTCTTGGGATATGTGAATTTTATCACTTTCGTCTAATCTCGTACCGTCTTTGTACCAAATTATCTCGGGTTCGGGTGTTGCAGATGCTAGAAAATATTAAAAAAATTAATTTTAATAAATTTGTCAATTTTTTTTAAAAAAATTAATTACCAACGACGGCCAAATAAATTTTACTCCCAACTCGTATCAACTGATCGGTCAAAGGTTGGGTCAATACTTGAGGAAGAATAAACGTTTCACCCGCTCTTTTTTCACCATCGTAAGCTGGAAATTAATTTAAATTAAATATAATAAAAAAAATAAAAAAAAAAATTCACATTCAATGACGAGATGAGTACTGATTGACTCTTGACCAGTTGGACTGACAGCAACGACGGTATAAACACCAGCATCTTCTGACGTTGCATTGTGGATAATTAATTCGGTCATATTCGACGCACATTCGAGTGTGTGTTTTATACTTCCAAATAATTCACTTCCATTTTTAAACCTGTCAAAAGTTTCAAGTTTATTTTTAAAACCAACATGAGACAAAACAAAAATAAATTTTAAATTATCCTTAAAATAATTATTTTAAAGATAATTTTAATTTTAAATATCTAAATAAAAGTTGATACTTTTAAATGTTAATAAATCAATGGTTAAATTAATCGTTCGCTTGACTTTGCTTAAACTTAATTTTGGACGTGTTTCAAGGATTCGTACGCCATATTGGGTTTTGGAACAAATCCAGTTTAAATAAAAATAAAATTTGTTATTATTAAATAAGAAAATATAAATTTTTAATTTACCAATGAACTATTGGTTTGCACCAAGCCTTTAACTCGGCCACTAACTTCACTTGAGCATCGCCGTTCTTTGCCGCACATTTTAATACTTTTGGTACAAACTGAGGTGTCGAACGACCCGAAACTGAAACTGAAAATTTAAAATTAAAATTAATTTTTTAAAAATTAAATAATTTACTTTTCGGTTCAATCGATGGCGATGGTGGAAGATCCATCGTCGATTTTTGTTTTTTTGGTGACAGAATAGGGCACTGCGAGCTTCTTTTTACATCCTCATCTTGTAAGATGAATAGAAATCTCGATTTAGTTTATTTGAGATTTTCGAGTTGAGAGAGCGCTGATGCGAAAAAACTAAAAATAATCGACAAATGTTTCACAATTCTGTGATCGTAGCCAAAAAACATCTACTTTGCTTTTCTAAATATTTATTTTCGTTATTTTTGGCTTTTTAATTCCCTTTAAAAATTGTTTTGTAAGTGAAGAACATTTTTTTTTAATTTTTCTTGTGTTTTGTTTAATTATGTAATTTTAGGTGTAAAAATGTGTTTGAGTCGACCTCGAATTGTTGGAACTAAATTTAGTCATTTCAGCCTTGGTATTTAAACAAGGGTTAATTTAGAGTCGTTGATGAAATTGGGTTGGGTTAAATAAACAGAAAATTTTGAACTTGCAAAAATCTGTTTTATTTACAAGAAAAATGATTTTTTAGTTGAAAAGAAATAAAATTAAAATAAATAAAAATTAATTTTTTTATATAAAAAAAAATTTTTTTTTTTTTTTTTACTTTCGTTTTGATTTTTTTTTTCTATTTTTTTCGAGTTGTTAAAGTCCATCCACCATCTTTTTTCGTTGCTAAAATAAAATAAAAATTAATTAAAGCGAATTCATTTTTTAAAAAAAATTTAATTATTTTTGAATTATTTAAATTACTCACATTGGTCAATTGAAAAATGCAAATTTGCAGCCATTTTGTTAATATCAAAATTAAATCGGTTTAATCCTCGATTAAAGAATTAGTTTAAAGCCAAACTAATATTAAAACTACTTAAAAATTAAATAATAAAAAAAATACTTGAAAAATTTTCCTTTTTAAATTGAAGATAAGTCGTCGTAGAATCGTGAAGACATTTACGACCCTAAAAAAAAATTTAAATTAAATAAAATTACCATAATTAATTCATAAATATATTAACCAATATCCAAGGATGTCTAAGAGCATCTTCAATCGTCAATCTCCCATCTTTAGACTTAACCAAAAGACGAGTTACAAAATCTTTCGCTTCGTACGAAACATTTTCCCAACATTCCTCTTGAAAATCCCACGAAGCATCGGAAACATTTGTCAAAGTTTCGTCATCGTCTTCGCCCAAGAAAGGAGAAGTCCCACTCAACCTTAAAAAAAATTAAATAAAAAAAAAATAAAAAAAATAAATTAAATAAATTACATGACAAACGTAATGACTCCAATCGACCACATATCGGTGGGAAAGCCAACACTTTCGTAATTAACGACTTCGGGTGCGCAGAATTCAGGGGTAGCAAAAAGGATTCGAACCGATGGAAATTGATCGAGTCTTCGAGCCAAGCCAAAATCGATTAATTTAATGGCATTTGTATCTCGACTCATGCATAAAACATTTTCAGGCTTAAAAGAAAAAATTATAATAATAATTAAAAAAAAATATTTAAAAATCACCTTTAAATCCAAATGAACGATATTATTCTTATGCAAAAAAGCAATTCCCTCGCAAATTTCTTTAGCGACTTCTCTACAATCGTCTTCGGTCATCCTCGGCTCTTCTCGCACTATTTTATCGGCCAATTCACCACTCGGAATGCTATTAAATAATCATTAAAACCGAAATAAATTTTTTTAAATATATTTTCTTACTATTCTAAAATCATGACGACGTAACTGCCTAAATTATAGGCTTCGTAGAAAGTTACTAGACGTTCGTGTTGACATAAATGCATAATTTCTAATTCGCGATAAACCATTTCTTTTGTACCCAAATCGCGCCCGATTCGGATGAATCGGGCCGCGTACGGTTGTTTGGATTTCTTGTCGTAGCATTTATGTACGATTGTGAAAGCGCCCCTTGAAATTAAAAATATATTAATGTCATAACGAGATTTTATAAATAATTTGTTTTATACCTGCCAATTTTTTCGCAAACTCTAAACCTTGATCTGAACTCGATTTCGGTTCCCATTTCTAAAAATGAATACGAAGACGCATTGAAAGCTAAAAATAATTATTAAATTAATTAGATTATTATTATTATTAATAAATAATTATTTTTTTTTTAAATTAAATATTTACTCGAATTTCTCGCAATTCGTCTCGATCTCGGTGTCCCCGGAGCATCTTTGGATCTGACGGTCGCGACTCGCATTTTCTCGGCACCGCACGATTTTAACATATTTGTTTCAATGTCGGATTCTTGGTCTGAGAAATATAAAAATTCGCACGAAATTCGCACGTAAGTGAGTCAAATATTTCCGGTTTAAACTCGCCGTTTATTGGCAATTCATGTGAGACTAAACTTAGAATTTAGGGCGATGGTAAATACAATGTCAATCAAATTCAAAGAAATATTCACAATAAAAAAAAATTATTTTTAAAAATTAAAAATAACAAATAAAATAATAAAATATTCATATTAAAAGTGTTTAAAATTTAAATTAAAAAAAAAATTTGAATTAAAAATTTTTTTTTTCTAATTCTCGAGTCACGAAAAAATGAGAAAATCAAATTACCATCACTCGAAGACGAATAATGAAACTCCAAATCGCTTAAACTGGACACGTGGAACGAATCCTCGAGACAAATGGGTAAATGAATCGAGCTCGATTCGAGTTCCTTCCGAACCACGAGGTCTGGGTCAGACCTAAAAATACACAAAACGATGCGTAACAAATTCTGGAAGAACCAAAACACTCGAAATGACGCAATTCATTGATATTAAAGATAAGAAAAATATTTAAAAAAAACATAAATAAAACATAAATTAACACAATCAACTGATAAATAATTTAAAAATACAAAATTAAAGAAAAAAAAAATTATATAAATAAAAAGTTTTAAAATGACTGAGTTGGGCTGAAAGCCAAAAGATGAAGCAACGTGAATGGAATGTAATAAAATGGGAGTCTAAAAACAAATTTAAAAACCGTTAAAATAATTTTAAAAAATACAAATTTATACCTGTTCGAGGAATTAAATTTAACGTTTATTTCGTTGCTCGGTTCGCTCGTTCCGTAGATATTAATGGCTTTGATGCGATAATTTAATTCGTTTAATTGGCAATTTGGGATTTGGATCGAATTACTTCGAACTAATTCCGGGTCCGACCACGTATTTGATCCGATCTGGAATTTCGTAAAATTTAATTTTTGTAAAAAATAATTTAAAATTAGAATTTTGACCTGGTTTTGTTCAACGATGTATTTATTGACGATTCCACCGCCGTCGTTTTCCGGGGGGTCCCAAACAAGAGTTAAGAAATCGGATGAGATTTCGGAGATGCGGAGAAAAGATGGTGGATCCGGTACATCTAAAACGATAAATACGTTAAATATTTAGCTCGAATTAATAAATTAATAATTTTAACCTGTTATTAATACATTAAATTGTACGATGTGTTCCCCGTGATGATTTTTTGCACTTATTTCGTGTCGTCCCGAATCCGATTTATTCACGTCTTTTATTTTCAGGGTGATGTAATCGTCGTCGATACGAATTTCTCGTCGGTCGTCTTCTACGATGAATTTTTCGTTAATTGTCCATTTAACGTTTGGTGTCGGTCTCGCGGTGATACACAATTTGAATTTAACGGTTTCTCCTCTGTCGTACATCAATTCATCGTCGTACATTGACGGTAGTACGATTTTCGGGCTCGCTTCGACTGTTAGATTGGCTGAGGATTTGTCTGAGGCGATTTTATTCGTAATTCGGCATAAAATTTCGCCTTCGTCGTCCAATTCCAGGGAAGTGAATGTCAATCGACTTCCCGTGCCATCCGATACGATTTTGTTCTTTTTCCCGTTAAATAATTCCATTTTATCTTTGAACCTAAAATCGATTAAATTTAAAAATTTTTTTTAATCGATATTAAAATCGAATTTTACCACACGAAATCGGGTGTCGGATTCCCCGATGCTTTAACATCGAACGAAACATCGGATCCGACCATCGCAACGATATTTTCCAACCCACGAACGATTTTCGGCGGCTCCGATTCTATTAAAAAAAAAAAAATTAACAAAAAAATCGATTTAAATAAAAAAATCGATTAAAACTCACTCGGAATCGATTTGATTACAACACCATCCGAACTTTCGGACGGTTCGCTGATCCCAGCCAAATTTTCTGCACTGACACGAAATTCGTACTCAACTCCAGCCACCAAATTCGTCGCTTCGTAACGCGAAATTCGTACGACATTCGTATTGATCCTGACCCAAACACCATTTTCGGACACATTTCGTCTCTCGATCGTATATTCAACATCCATCTCGTTACATTTCTCCCACTGCAATTCGACCATCCCATTTTGATCGTCTACGAATACGATTTTCGGCCGCTCAGGCGTTCGCGGTTTGTCTGCGAAACATCACAAAAAAGTAAACATTAAACGCCCACCACATTCCAAATATTTAAAACAAACAAAAAAATTCGTATTACCCCTTCTGCACTTCATTTTAAATGTTTTCTTAGTCGTGAGCGACTCATCGCTCGTTCCAACTTCATTGCACGAGTTTATTTTCAACTTGTAATTCCGCCCTGTCTTTAATTTATCGACCGTGAAGGGTATTGATGATGCGTGATAAGTTCTCGAATCGACCATTTCACCGTCCGTTATATTTATTTCTTGAGCTTCTATCGAATAAGTTAAAGTTCCACCACCGGAATCGATCGGGGGAAGCCAAGAGATGGTCACGGACGAAAGTCCAGTTTCGATCATCTCAATGGGTCCCATGGGCTGAGATGGAATGGTGATGACGTCATCTGTAATTAGACGAATTAATATTGGAATTAAATCCAAGTTTAAATAGAATTAGAGTTTAATTATAGCTCATTTGCATTGTAAATAAAGTGGATAGAATTTGATCAAGTTTTGCAACAAGTGGATTATGGGATTTGCTCTTGATTAGGTAATTAAATTATGTAAGCATTGAAAGGTCAAGATAAATTGGCACCATTTATCTTCCCATGGAGTAAGTAGATGTTTAAAGTGATTCTTTGTAGGTTGTAAGATGTAGCACTCTTCTGTTTACCCATAATGCATCACTTTCTGCAGCTACTCCACATTGTTACTGCAGAATAAATTGACAGTTGAATGTTTTTAAAATACTATAAATATATTTTGTATGCATTTTTGTGGTGTTTACTACAAGACTAGTTTCCCTATGTGATTTTCTCGCGATGGCGACAACTGGATTGCTTGATGCATCGCTTGTTGCGAGATGATAGCCATTTCCATGCTGGCGATTTTGTAGCCAGTTGCTTGCTTGTGATTGGTTGTCATAAAAAACAAAATGGATAAAGTGGATCCGCTTTATTGAATATTATTTGTTTTTGCTTGATTTTGGAAATTTATTTCTCTTTAAAAGAGAAATCTAGTTTGTCAGCCTTTATTTTGTATATAAAGCTTGTCGTGACCCAAGGGGGTGGGTCACGAAAGATACCATGTCTCACTGTCGCCACACCCACCTGTGAAACAAAAGGGGCCAACTTTATGGCTAGCTTTCGTTCCTCGCGTTACAAGAACCCCCTGAGACTCGAGACATCTAGCCGTGGGAAACTTTTGCCAGTCGTCCAGATGACCAAATTGACCAATGGCGAGGTGTCATCAGCCCAATTTGTCCACCAGGGACCGAGGCTTTAAAAGGCCTCGATGACCGGAAATACACAGAACTCAACCCAACAAGCAACAACAACTCACAAAAGTACCTTACCAACCTCAAACGATCAAGCCTGACAACATACCAGAAACAGGAGTAACCGAGGGCCATGTGAGATATTGTTAAGACGGACCGCGCCGCCAAATCGCCGTAGAAGACTCGCAAGAAAGAACCAGCGGACCTTTCGCCTGCCCGGAATCGAACACAACTCCGCCGAGAGGACAAAAACCGTAAATATTTGACTGTTCGTTACTTTGTACTAATTACGTGGATTAACGTAAGAGCCTCGGCTCCGTGTTTGTATGATTAAACTCTGTAACTCAAATAAAACAGGTTGTTATTGTTATAAGTACCGTCTAGTTTCTTTCTCGAATCGAATGGAAAATTGGCAATCACAGCTAAAGCCGAGATAACCTCTTTGTCAATTGAATATTCTCAGGATCAAACGAGATCCCAGATTAAATAGAAATTTAAAGTCGAAAACACTCATTTCTTCGATGTTCCAGAATCCCATACGAAACACAAATGTATTGCAATGAATTCTGAATACATCTCTATACATTTGAAATATATTTTACATGCATTTTTGTTCCTAAAAATGCATATTTAACCTATAAACTGTGAAATATTGTCATCTCTCTCTCTATAGCAAAGATGAATTAAATATCCAGAAATAAATAATAATAATTTTAATTTACTTATTAAATACATTAGAATTAATTAAAATACCTGAATTGCAGCCAAACTAAACAAACCACAAAGTAAATAATATTACTTAAAACTTTATTAAACTCAGCAATAAATACATAAAATAGCTAAAAACTCGCAACATAAATATCACAGTGCAAAAATCTCAACACGATTAAAATATATCAATAGAAAATATCGATAAAATCCTAAACAAAACTACACAAACGACCGCAACAACTTCAAAAAATCGTCAAACGGCCATAAATTAGCAATAGAAAAAAAAGCGACTAGAAAATAACTAATATATAATTAAAAACACGTTAAAAAGACAAAAATAATCCAGCGGAACATATTGGTCGCTATTATCGTTGATTAAATATACATTCGTTTCGTGTCATCAGTGCCATTTTTCGTAAGATTTTTTTAAAATAAAATTAAAAAAGCGACCATAGCTCTTAACACTGGATTTTAACATTTAAAAAAAATTCGTCATCTTGAATTTCGTCACGTTAATTCACCAAAAATGTACAATAATAAAAAAATAATGGAAATTATAAATCATCGTTTCACTTTCCCATTTTCTCACGAAAATAAAAATGAAACGTTGATTTGAAAAATGATTTTGATAAAAAAATAAAAAGATGTTAAAATGATTGGTCCAAAATAAGTAAATGAACAATTATTTTATTTAAATAATTGTTCGGCGTAAACGTAGATTTTAAAGAAATATTCAAATCTTCGTTTGAGTCTGTGTCGTGTATACGAATCGATATCTGCATCCATATTAGCCTCACGAAGCCACGAAGTCGATGTGTCAGTACTGTAACTGAGCGATGGAGTGTGTTCTTTTTCCTTTTCTATCGCAGCAGCTTCGAGATAATCTGGAAAAAAAAATTTTTTTTAATTCCCAAAAATAAAAAAAAATTTTTTTGAAATGGAATTTTAGTGTTAAGGTTATGTAAATTAGTTAATTATTTTAAAATGA
Source organism: Henia vesuviana (assembly GCA_034696185.1). Classification (NCBI taxonomy): domain Eukaryota; kingdom Metazoa; phylum Arthropoda; class Chilopoda; order Geophilomorpha; family Dignathodontidae; genus Henia; species Henia vesuviana. The sequence continues at coordinate 2,963 of JAQFZU010000458.1, read as the reverse complement.
ATGATAAAACGAACCTTTAAGTAAATGGTAGGAAACTTCTATATTTGTTATAAACAGCAGCCGATGAGAGCCAGAAGAAAGTCCAAGATTTTATGTATTTTGTACAATAACAATAACGAATTATTTACAAAAGAAAAATGAAAAAAAAAATCTAAAAAATATTATTATTATAACTAAATAATTAATATCAAGCAGTTAAAACGATTGTAAAGTAAAAACGATTTAAATATGATGAGTTAAAAGAGTTATTAATTTCATTGTCGATCGAAAAGTCATGCAACCCTATGGGAAAAATAAAGTCACGCAACCCTATGGAAAAACATAAAGTCACGCAACCCTATGGGAAAACAAAAAGCACACCGCACACTCAAAGCATTATGGGTATAAATATGTTATGGACAAACCTGGTGGACGAACGACTTTGATGGGTTCTTCTGGTTCCAATGGTTCGCTCAAACCGACTTCGTTACCGGCGAATATTCGTACCATGTATTGATGACCCTCCTGTTGAGAGATGTTTAGATTTAGTGGTTTGTTGAAGAATTTTTTTTTGAGTTTTTACTTGTAGTTCTTTGACGTGGAGTCGTTGGATGTCCGCACCGATTTGTCCCACTTGCATCCACATTGTTTTCTTGACGTCTCTTAATGCGATTACGTATTTTATTATTGGTGCGCCACCATCTGATTCTGGACGGCCCCATTCGATGATGACTGAGTTGGGGCCGGTGTTGTGGACTTCTAATGGTGCTGTGGGTGGGGTCGGCGGTGCTGGAAATTAAAAAAAAAATTGAATTTTTGAATTTTTCAAAAAAAAATATTAAATTTGGGAATTTTTGAACTTTAAACAAAATTTGAATTTTCCAAAAAAAATTGAATTTGTGAATTTTCCAAAAAAATTTAAAAATTGAATTTTTGAATTTTTCAAAAAATTGAATTTTTGAATTTTCTAGAAAAAAAAATGAATTTTGAACATACTCGCATCATCCTTAAGTTGAACAGCCCCATCCGAATCCAACGGCTCGCTCAACCCAATAACATTTTCAGCAAAAATCCGTAAATGATAAGCACTTTTCGCCTTCAAATTAGCAACCGTCATCGTTTTACACGTCGGATCAACCGAAGCAACTTTCTCCCACTTCTGACTCGTCGACAACCTCTTCTCAACAACAAATCCCAAAAGATCACCACCACCAGTGCTCACAGGCGGACCCCATTCGATAGTAATACTCTTACTCGTAACATCCACCACTTTCAACGGTCCAGTGGGTGGCGATGGCGGCGCTAAAAATAAACAAAAAAAAATAAAAAAACCAAAAACCAAAAATCTCAAAACAAAAAAAAACTCACTCGTCTTCTTCCCAGCAACAATCGGTTCCTCCGGCTGCAACGGCGGTCCAGTCCCAACCTTATTCGTGGCACTAACCCTAAAATGATACGCAGTTCCCTTCTTCAACCCAGTCACTTGAATACTCAAAGTGTGCACATCGCTCGTCCCGACTCTCTGCCACGCCTTTTTGCCAATTTCCCTTCGTTCGACCAAATATTCGACGATCGGACTCCCACCGGTGCTGTCGGGCGGATTCCACCTGAGTGTGAACGACGTATCGTCCATTCCCGTGATGCTGAAAGGCCCGATCGGAGCCGAGGGTTTGTCGAATGGACTTTTGATGGTGACGGCTTCTGGGGTCTCCAAAGGCTCGCTGAGACCCACAACGTTTTCGGCCAAAACTCTAAAAAAGTAATCGCAACCTTCGACCAATTGTTGGATGCAGTAACTGTTGATGTCGAGGTCGGTATCGGCCACTCGAATCCACATTTCGCGTGTCGAATCGCGTTTTTCGATGTGATACGACGTGATGTCGACTCCACCGTCGTCTAACGGCGGTTGCCATTCGAGTGTCACCGAGTCTGGAGTCACTTCACGCACTTGCAGATCCGCTGGTGGACTCGGTTTATCTATAATAAAAATTTCTTTAAGTCATAAAATATTTATTTTAGTCATTTTGTGATTGGAATTTTTGTTTTTATGGAAAAAAAATGGAATTTTTGTTTTTATGGAAAAAAATGGAATTTTTGTTTTTATGGAAAAAAATGGAATTTTGTGTTTGTTTAGTGTTGATAAATGAATACAAATCCACAGCAAACGATTATTGGGGGTGTAAAAAGCTATTTTCACGCCAAATTATTACCAACTTCCAGACTGGGTGAACGTGAAGTTGTACGCGCTCTCCAATCAACTATAGTGAGAGATTTGTAATGTTATGAGACAAAAAAACAAATAAACCGAGCACTTATGACTTCAAAGTGCTTTGTATGTATTGTTTTATTGTTGTTTTGTATTGTTATAAATAACATAACATCGATATTTACCCATAACTCTCAAATTGAAAGTGACCGAGTCACTTCCAGCTTCGTTAGTCGCAGTCAGTTTAAACGTCCCTTCGTCTTCCTTCACCAAACTGTGGACAGTGACCGAAGTCGTTTCTTCGTCCATTTTCACCAACATGTGTTTGGTTGATATTAAAGGTTCCTTGTCCTTTGTCCACGAGGTTGTCGGGGTGGGATATCCAGTGATACGAGCGTCGAGTTTCCACGGGGATGTTAATGGAAGTCTCGTCTCTTTAGCCGATTCGTCGTATTCGATCTTCGGTGGGATTTGAATTTTCAATTTGGCGCTCGTTTCAGCGGTGCCAGAAGGGTTGGATGCTTTGCAGGTGTAAGTTCCAGCCGATTTATCGGTCGTGTCTGATATGGTGAGGGTTGCAGTGTTGTTTTCGAAAATGGTTTTGTAGGCTTTTTTCAATGGTAAATCTTTCCCGTTTTTGTACCATTTGACTTGAGGGTTACCCGAGAATTTACATGTGAATTCGGCGGTTTCGTTGAACCCGCATCTCAGGTCTTTTAATTCGTCGATCACTTTCGGCGGTTCCCCGACTTTAAAAAAAAAAATTTATTTTAATAAT
>JAQFZU010000457.1:0-26127 GCA_034696185.1 Henia vesuviana | reverse complement strand
ACTTTAAATGGCAATGACGAAAGTCAGGGACACGTGTAGGTTTAAAAACTTGCTTAGGTGTACCATCAAAATTTATTTATTGTATTTTAGTACGGATAAAAACAGCAAATTGCACTATAAAAAATTTTTTTGAAATTGAAAATGACTTATATAAGTGGTATGTAAGAAATAAAATACATTGAACGTGAATAATCACTTGAAAAAAAATAGGTTTATCGTTTATTTTCTTTATTTATTTAAAGGGTAACGTGTAATCGTTAATATTTTAATCTTCTTATCCAAGTTCAAAACACTGTAAATTGATAAAAGCTTTTAAAAATAATGTCGAATGACAAACTAAGATTGACAAAGTCAGTAAACTTTAAATACTTTTATCACATTCGATGATCAAACTGAAATCTTTCCAAAGTCAAAGAAAGTAATAAAAAGTCATTATCATTAAGAATCAAGGTCGTTCATCACACACTAATGATTTTTCCATATGGATTTGTTGTTCGATAAATTACTTATTTTTAATTTATTTTTCAGTATTGCTAATGTCATTTCCTTAAAGTGTTTTTTTTTGTATAACATTATTTTGTTTATTTTCCAGCCCACTGTTTGTCACATGGAAAATAGGCAAGGACAAGCGTTTGCGGGGCTGTATAGGCACCTTTAATGCTATGAACCTCCACCATGGGCTCAGGGAGTATGCTGTTACTAGGTAAGGGGTCAGCTCAAAGTCAAGCTTCACATGTCAGCACGGTCTGAATATCATTCAATTATTATGAGCTAAAATGTAGAAAATGGAAATTTTATGTTACGAAGGTTCAATTTTGTGTGTTCACCATTACTAATTCTGTTTTTGTCTACTCCCTTCGATTAGAATTGTAAGATAAACATGTTTTGTTGATAGAGATAAATTGTTGGTGGAGATACTTAAAGCTCAACGTCCCCAGTTGGTTTTAATTCCATGAATTGCCCTTAATTAAATATGTTGACATTTAGTGCCTGTCTGATTGCGGCAATTTTTATTTTTATTTTCCATTATTTTTCCTCGACGATGCCGTTTTCCTTATTAACTGGGCCGTGTTGACCGAAATTTCCTAAGGTTTCATGATTAATTGCCTATAATATACGTTGAATGTCCTATTGCATTAAAAGTTAAATAATAAATTTTTCAACCACTGTTAGCAACTACGGTTCTTCTAGCTATAAGTTTACACGGTTTTTGTAGATGATAGTAAAAGCCAATAACGACGAGTGCATGTGGAAATTAAACCCAACCCGAGCGCGTAGATAAAAGAATAAGACGATAGAAATCATGAAACCTATAAAGGAAGAAACTCGAGCACTATTTTGAGGTCACCCCTCGTCTCTTGCTTTTCTATCTTGAACCCTTGTGAGGATTATAGTATCAAAGGTGCTCATACAGTTTCACGGGGGCTGGGCCTTGCCTTCAACCAACTGTAGACTTAAATTTTGCCTCTCTTTTTTACTCAAATATTACTATCGTATCCCTTCATTAGGTCTTAATGCAAAGAAAAATTTTTTTAATTTGAATCAAGTTAATAATTATGATCTTTAAAGAAGGGATAGGTAGGTTTGGGTTTTGGAGTGGGGCAAATATGATTTAATAGTAAAAAAAAAATTAAAATTAAAAAAAAAATTGCAAAACTCCACCCCTAAGTGAGACTGTATGTGAGCACATTGTCTATGTGACATCGAGAATTATTAGATTTCGTATTATATTTTTCTACCGATCGGTAAGTGCATTTTATTTATTTCGACTAACAGGTATAGATACATTTTTCATATTTATTTTATTTAATAATTTTCTTTTCTGATTGTGGCTGGCGAGTCTGGATGAAGAATGAGTTTATTAAATTTTAAGTTGGAATTGATTAATTAGATATTATTTTTGGATGAAATTCAATTTTAAAATACATAACCTCATTCTTGTTTCATGTTATCTGTATTTGTTGTTATGTCGTTTAGTTGAATCGTCGGTTTTTTTTTAATCAAGAAAGCAATTGTGAGTGCACAATCTAAATCTAGTCTATTTTCAGTGCTTTTAAAGATAGCCGCTTCAGTCCTGTCTCCAGAGACGAGTTATCGAAACTTCACGTGTCAGTTTCGATATTACGGCATTTTGAAGACGGTGGAGATTATTTAGATTGGGAAGTAAGTAATAGACAATTTGGAGATTAACAGGAATAGCCTTTTTATATTGATTTTTATTTTTAATTAATATTCGTGGGTGTTTATGTTTTGATGTGTGTTTTTACTGAGAAAGCGAATATTCTGCCATAATTTTTTTTAATGTAGGTTTGAAAATTTTATTCCATTTTAAGATTGGAATCCATGGAATCCGAATAGAATTTATGAATGAAAAGGGCTCCAAGCGCACTGCCACTTATTTGCCTGAAGTAGCTCCTGAACAGGGTGAGTTGGGTATTTGATAAGCTAATCAATTTTATGTATTTAGGATATTAAACTCGGATCACATATCAGCGGGACTCGTTTCACTCTGATGAAAATATATCCGATGAAATTTATCATGTTTTTTTCTCGCTTCGAAGATAATATTAATAAATGCCTGATTACACGTGTCAATGAATACGAATCTAAAAATATTTTAATCAAAGTCAGGAAAATGAGTTTGAAACTGGAAATCACTAGAATTAAATTAAACTGAAACTGTAAACGTGTTGCGTTTCACAAAGTAGTTTAAATCAATATTTGATTGTGTAAGGTTACTTGCTGAATTTAAATCAAAATGTAGCCTCTAAAGATCGAGTTCCTTTTCAGAGGTAATGAAGGCTTACAAAAAAAATTAATTTGATTTTAAAACAAGTGGAACGTGTTTTGTTAAACGGTTGCTCAATTTAGTTTGCAACGTTTTATTTTTATTTTGATTACAGTTGAAATGAAATTGTCGAAAGGATAAAAATGTTTAAAAGTTTATCTTATTTTAATATAATTATAAGCTCAAATTAATGCAGGATTTAGAGGTTATTGATTCGAAGAGTATTTAAAAAATTTTGTAAAATTGAAAAGGCATTACTGCGGATTGTAAAATTTCGCAATTGCTACAGTGTAATGTGATAAGAGAGGAATCGGTCAACCTTGCGAAACGCATAAATTTAAAATATCGTTTAAACGGAAAATAATTTCGAAATGTTCATATAAAATGTGTAATTTAGGGAAATTTCTATTGTTATGAAAACATAAAATTTTCTATTTTATTTTTTTAAATATTAAATTTTTTATTTTTATTTTTAGGATGGGACCGAATTCAAACGATCGACTCCCTCCTTCGTAAAGGTGGATATAAAGGGACAATTACGAATGACATTCGCCGCTCTATAAAACTCACTCGTTACCAAAGTGAGAAAATAACTGTCAGCTATCAAGAATATATGAATCATTGGCGGAATCGGCGTTGCTAGCATTACGCCAACTTAGGAGAATTTAATTGGTCATCGTATTACCCTTCCCCTTTTGCCACCACGGCCACCAATTCTGTGGGTCCCGTTGCTGCATTGTCGACGTCCACTGCTACCGTTACTAATTTTCAACAACAACAACAGCAGCAGCTTCAACAACAACAACAACCGAGCCATTTTCGTCATTATCATCCCTCGCGTCTTTCATACGTCATCCCGACTAATATCACTCAGGGAGAGCAGCGAGGTAGTGGACGAGGTGGTCAACACCACCATACTCATCAACATCACCATCAACAGCAACAACAACAGCAGCAACGGCACCAACAGCAGCACCGACAGCAGCATCTACATCAGCAACAGCCCGTGATGCCATCAACGTCGTCGGCCTCTGGACGGATAATGGCGCCGCGATCATTTTGATTCTAAATTTGAATCTAATCGAATTATGCACGTCCTGTCCGGAATGTTTTTACAACAGAAACATAAGATAGCATTTTACAGTGATCTAGCAAAATGGATGATATTTCTCTATTTGCACATCAAAAAAGGGAAAATACGGCGAACTCGATAAAGTCATAACTTTTGTCGTTTCTCGATTGTTAAAAAAAAAATCTGATGAAAATTTCGTGGTGCTTTAAAAACAATGTTGTGCCCTTTTGAACTCTTCACCAACAAGTACAGTGCAATTGCATGAAGAGTTTTCGTTAAAGCCGAAAGTGGGATCTCGTAAATTATTCATTCAATTGCTCGTGATATTTGTTAAGATAAACTAAACTTTGAAATTAGTGCTTCTTCTGTAGTAAGTTAACCATTTCTTCGCTCCCCGCCTGCTTATTTGGTAACGGTATATGTCTTTGCGACATTACTTGGCAACTCTACCGCTTTTCCCTTTGCTTTATCCACAACCACAATCTAACACCGCAGTGTTTTTTTTATTATGACAAAAAACAATGATATAAACCTTAGTACTTCAAATTTTACGTCCGTGGCTGTGCTATGAAGACGTGTTTTTTTGCTCATTAAATGGGCTGTAAGAAAGGGGTTAAAAAAATTATGGAAATATTTGTGAAAACAATTTTTAGGTGCCTTGTTACTTATTTGTCGAGGTTTAATCTACCGTAAGACAAAGCTTTTGTTTTCTCTTTTTTTTTTTGTTTTATTTTTAATTTTTAATTTTTTGTTCAAAAGGGGGCAACTAAAATTAAACACTAAGCATTAACTGCCTTTAAATTAAACAATTTTTTTCATGTATTTAGGTTTATTTGTGCAATTTTCATACATTGTTTTCTTTTTTTTATTTTGTAAATCACACTTTGCCTCATTTTTTTAATGGAAATAATTGTTACTTTGATTTGATTAATAGGTTAGTCTATTCGTATTGTTTGGTATTAGTTACAAGGCATAACAGAAACAATAAATTTTGTAAATTAAATTAAAATATATAAAAAGATATACAATAACAATAAAATAATAACAAAAAACTGTCACACGTTAAAATAAGTTTCTAACAAATAAATTCATTTTATCACAATCATTCAAATCGATTGGTTTAAACCAAATAAAAGAAATTTGCTTAACTTGTGACAGCTTAGAAATCAAATATTTTAGCCCTAGTTTTCTATCAGACAAAAGAATTGTATCTTGAAAAAAAATTGATACAAATTATATGAAAATACTTTATTGTAAAAAAGAAACAAATTATTTTGGGTTTTTGCTTCTGTTTAACTCCTTGTTTATTTACTGCGAAGGGAAATGTATTAAAATTTGGATGCAAGTTTTGGGTCGAAGATTAAAAGATGGAGAAAAATATACATCAATTAGATTTTATTCATCTTAATTTTAATTTTTTCTTCATCTTTTAATCTCATAAGTGGATATTATATAAAACAAAGCGCACATGTTTATGTAATGGTCGATGCACTCCATTCAATCAAGAATTAGTAAACGAATAGATGTTTCTAGCTTTAGTCCTTTCTAGTGATTAAGATTTAACAAAAAAAAAGATAATGAAAAAATTAATAAAATTTAAAATTATAAAAAAAAATAATATTGAAACATTTGTTTTGAAGGATTTGTAAGCCTATATGTTTATGGTTGGTTGAAAGTATGTTTTGTATTTTGATAATTTTTTTTCTACAAGTGTAATGAAGTTTTATTAAAGTACGAATTATTGTTGACTTTTGCAGTTAGTTATGATTTGTAATATTTAGTAGTTACTTTTTTATAAGTGTGTACTTTAACTTTTACTTGCAATTTAACTAAAAAATTTTTAAAAAAATTATTTAGAAAAAAAAAATTTTTTTTTGTTTTTTTTTTTATAATTTCTGATTGTCCACAGATCTGCAATTGCTTAAATACATTCCTTGAATTATGCAATGTTTGTACCTGGTGTAAAGTGTAACCACATCATAAATCAGTTTTGTGTAACCGCTATGAACAAACAAACGTAAAGTTGGCTTTAGAATGTAAACTTTCGAGATTTATACTGTAGATTAATGATTCAGCTTAAAAGAAAAGAAAAAAAATTTTCACTTTATTTCGTTTTTAATATTCAGTAGATTTAGTTTGGAAAACTAATTTTTTGTTTCTATTTTAGTTTAGCCTGTAATCGAATGTACGTGGTACGATATATAAAGGTGACAGTTTGGTTGAGAATAGTTAATTAACAATTTAGTAAACTTTGATGGTATGCACTTTTGATAAACTTATGATCTTCGTGTTTAATTTTGATGATAATTTTTTTAGTTATTTTTACTTTTACTATGTCTTATTCGTCGCATTAATATTTTATACGAATTAGTTATTACTTTGTAGTAGGCTCGATGTATTGTCGAAAAGCTATATAAGAATATTGGTTAAATTGAAATTAATGTTTGATTTTTTTTATTATTAAAGTAAATGTTTATTACTTAATAATGTGATTGATGTGATCGGTGTAAAAGAAAAACATTAGTTTTTTTTGGAATAGTGGAATGTTTAAAGCATGATAAGATTTAGATATAATCTGTGTCTTTCCAATTGGCGTTGTTGATCATATTTACTGATTATTATAAGAAAAGTACTAAAATTTTTCATGTTAAAATTGGTGTTATTTGTAAAGGCTAAAAAAATAGGTTTTCGAGTTTTGGATCTGGGAATGAATAAAGGATGTGGTTACTCTTAAGTTGTAAGTATGGTAAAAATGTAGGTTTATATTAATTTTTGTTTTTTTAAAAATGGAAGTAGTTAAAATTTTGTAAGTGTTATTTTACCAAAAAAATTTGTGTTTTTTTTTCTAGTAAGGATTTTTGGCTTACATTAGATCGTGATAATGTTATTTGATGGATCGGGAGTAGGTGAAAGGGAACTAAAAATGTAATGGTTACGGTAGTATAGACTTCCCTTTTTTTTCCATTATTTTTTTTATTTTTATTTTTATTTTAGAACAAATTAACTGTTGAAGCAAACGTTAGCAATTATGCTATTTTAAATTTGTACCATACGAATTTTTACAAATTAATGTACCCTAACAAAGTTTTTACAGAATTAAAAAAAAATTGCAATCATTTCATAAAGTGAACTGCGATTTAATTTGTGCAATTACACAAACAACAACACTTAGCTTGTTTTAATGAGATTTTCTTGTTTTCCGTTGACTTTTCCATTATACTTCAGCGTTAAAATTGGCGGTTTGCCAGTTCCATTTTCCGTTTGCGAGAATTATACCCACTTTTCTTTATTTTTTCAACTTGTGATTTTTTTATACCATTGACGCCTCAATTAAATCAGTTGCTCACGAACGTTTATTTATACACCGAAAAATGGTTGCTAGTTATTAATGACCGCCGCGCAGACTCCTTCAGGTGTCTTGCACTTCTGCCAACGTCTCTGACGCACGGCGCGGGGTTCTCATCAAAGGCCCGGAACACTGGCATTCAGCCATTTCACAAAAGGACCTTAAACAACCAACTTGATCGCACCCAGATATTAGTTGCAATATCACCTTCAGCCACAACTTCGCACTTACTTTTCTCATATTTTATTAATATCGGAAGCGATAGCTTAATTGAAAAGAATCACGTTGTTTTACCCTACAACAAAATGCAGAATGAGAATGAGCAGTACTCATTAGAGGATTTGGACATAATCAAAACTATTGGTGAGTATCAACAATTTTCCGTAATTGCTTTAGATTTTATTATGACTTTTGATAAATTGCATCGATTGTGAATGCAATTTGTCTAATGCATAAAAATTTGATGTAGTAAAAATCAATTGTAGAATATTATTTGCTACGGAAGCCAAAAAAATAGTAAAAATAGTAAACAATTTCTCAAGTTTCTTGCCAATAGATGGAATTTAAACCATGTTATCACATGAACAGTGCATGTTTGATGTACTTTGAAGAGCATGATTTTTACTCACGAAGATTATTCTAATTCTATCGCGTTTTTTTTTATCTTACATAAGTAGCATTTTCACTACCTCTTAAATTTAATGTGTTGTCTTTTCGCACTTATCTGACTTGAGCCGAAAATTGTGAAATCAAGCGTAGTTGTAGGTAGAACCTATGTTTAGCGTACTAATCTTGGGGCCAAAATGCAAGAAAAATAATGTGCCAAAAGGGAGTTCACTGATATCCCGAAGTGCAGAATAAGGGGCTATGGGCCAACGGGAAAAGCTCATTTATTTATATATAACTTTTCGCTCTAAGTCATTTCAAACAGGGTCATAAGTGAAGCCATCATGACAAGCTTTAAATCTATTTTTAAAATATAAGTAAACTCTTTCTGATCTAATTACCAATTCTAATACACCTGAGTCAGAGCTTTAAACTTTTATAAAAAATATAAAAATATAGAAGATTAATGGTATATGTATTTATAAATTTTAATGACAAATGTTGGCAGCAAAATTTACATGCTTTTTTACTTAGAAATTTATGTAACTCAATTTCCGGACTTGCTGCATAATATGGTTTTTATCTTCCTGTTTAATATTCGCTATCGGAAAAGGGTACTAGACAGGTGCTTATTATTAACAAATTCCAAACTAATGACTTTAGTGTTTGAAAGGTGTTTTTGATTAGATTTTTTTTTTTAAAAGATATTTTTTTCATGCATTATAAATAAACTTAAATTAAAAACAGATTTTTGTGCTTTTTTACTTTATTCCTTTAAAATCTTTTTGGTTTAAAGTAATTTATATTTGTTTTGTCGCAGGAACTGGAACTTTTGGTCGCGTTTGTTTGGTACAAGACTTAAATACAGACAAATATTATGCTTTGAAAGTATTAGCAATTGCTGACGTTTTGAAATTGAAGCAAACTGACCACGTGAAAAATGAAAAAAGTATTTTAGCCAGTGTAAGACATCCATTCATTGTTAACATGTGAGTTTACATATTTATAATAGTTAAATTTACAAATAATTTTGTTTTATTATTTATTAAGGTATTGGAGTTATCACGACGAATCGTTTCTTTTCATGCTTTTTGAATTCGCAACTGGTGGCGAGTTATTTTCATATCTACGCAAAGCTGGTCGATTTGACATAATCACATCTAATTTTTACGCTGCCGAAATTGTATCAGTTCTTGAATATCTTCACAAGAAAGCAATTGTCTACAGAGACCTTAAACCTGAAAACTTATTATTAGATAGGTTTGGACACTTGAAGATCACAGATTTTGGTTTTGCCAAGAAGTTGAAGGATAGGCAAGTTGATGTTTATAATAGAGTAATTGTAATTGCACATAACGAGTTAATTTCGATGTTGATGTTCCTAAAATAAAATAGCAAGTGCTACAGAAATAGTCACGTAGAGTAGTAAAAAATAGATTTCTTTTTACAACAGACCTAATTGTGTTGAATTTAGGACTTGGACTCTGTGTGGCACACCAGAATATCTTGCTCCTGAAATTATACAAAGCAAAGGACATAACACGGCTGTTGACTGGTGGGCTTTGGGAGTTCTTATTTATGAAATGCTGGCAGGGTAATAATAATACAAACTTGTTTTTTTGCCAAAACAAATAATTAAAGATTCATATTTTTAATTTTTCTATATTTATATATATCCCTAGCTATCCGCCGTTTTATGACAACAGTTCGTTTAAAATATACGAAAAGATTTTAGCTGGAAAGTTGGAATGGCCCAAAAAATTTGATCCTGTTGCAAAGTAATAATTAATTATTACAAATTTAAATTGGAAATTTATAATTAATCTTTCAGAGATCTCATAAAAAAGTTACTAAACCCAAACAGAGCAATGCGACTGGGAAACATGAGAGTAAGGGTGGCAAACAATTATGCTCTCATTCAAGTGAAAATAAATATTTACAAACCCTTTCATTTTGCAGAATGGTGCCGAAGATGTAAAGAGACACCGATGGTTCAGACCGCTTGAATGGAATGATGTTTTAAACAGAAAATTGCAGGTTGGCGGCTGATGAGATAAACTATAATTAGAATGCGTAACTTTACATTATACAATTTTAGCCTCCAATTGTTCCCGATGTTACTTTCGATGGCGATACCAAAAACTTTGATCATTATCCAGAAGACGATTGGAAAAAACGTCCCGACGTTAGTGCTAAGGATTTGGCACAGTTCGATGACTTCTGAAGACATAATACGATACCCCATTTCATACTTATTTTTCTTTTTCTCTTCAAACCCTAAAATTGGGGTCTAAACTTTTTGAAGTACTGCCAGAGTTGAGTATTATTTATTAATGCGGAAGTTGCTATTTTTCCATGTTTTTTAATTTATTTAAAAGGGTTGTTTTTTTTAATCACTCATTTATTCTAGTCGTAATAAATTAAAAACATCGTTGATTTTAAAGTAAGGTAATTTATTTATATACCTAAAATATACAGCATATTCAATATTTACATAAATTATTATCTAATCCTCTTTTTATTATTGCACTTAAGAAATTTTATTCAGTCAATTGACTAGGACGGTATCGCGTTAAATGCCATTGACTACGGTTTCGTATACAAGTTATTATTGCAGTTATGAAGAAAATAATACCTAATACTAACGAATATGTGCCATAAACTAAAAACTGCAATTAAAAAAAAATAATCAAGTATTAAAAATGTTTTACCAAAATATGGTTTAAGTCTTATTACCTGTGGCCTAATTTCTGCTTGAAAACCGATTTTGTCCACGAGTATTAAGTTCAATATCGTCTGAATAAATAATGCCCAAAATGTATTGCAACCAAATATTAAGCTGAATGTGTCGGGTTTTATATCTTTTGCTACTTGAAAACTTAAAACAACAATAAATTAAACTTAGTTTATTTCTACGCAACTATTTTATACCTGGCGATAGTTATAAGTAATTGATAAGCAACTCGAAAAATTATGTAAGTCGCATAAGCAACCCACAAGTCATTTGTTTGTGCCATCAAGGCTAAACATGCTGCATCCAGCACTGAAACTGCAGCCAGTGCTAATTCGCCGTACAAAGACCAATTGATGGGCATAAATCCAACAGCGAGTGCAGCAATTGCACCTAAAAATATAAAAGAAAAAATTAATTTTCCGATTAAATTAAATATTTGATCTGATCTTTAATGTTAAACGATATTATTTGTAACCTAGTAATGTGCAAGATGATTCGACGGCTCCGTTGTACATGATACGCTCGTCGTCATCAATATTTGTTCCATTTGTATTATTCGATACATTAAACTCTCCGTCACCAGATTTATAAACTTCTTCCCACAAGAGCTGTATGAAGTAAATAACTTGAGCATTTAGGCAGGTGCCGAATGCCCACCAAACTGACCACTTAACTACATTAGAGCTGCTATAACTCTCTTTTAAATCTAACCATAATTTTTTAAATCCTACATTTAATTTATGTCGTTTTGGCCGTATAACTGCAGCTCTGTCTGAACTTCCTGAATTTATATCAGTTGTTACATTGGAATTAGCCTCGTCAGAAATTTCTGGATTAAAGTAGATGCTTTTGGAAACCCGAGGAAGAATGACAGCGAGAACAATAGTGACACATGCACTGGACAAACTTAAATAATTAAGTTGGGCATAATCCATTGTGTACGTTAAAATCAGAACTTGTCCAAGAACTCCTGCCGAAAACATCCCAGTGAGAACGGCCGCTCGAGTGTAACTGGTTACTTTTTGATAATGTTCATCGCTTACTTTCGAATACATGTAAGTGTAATAAGCAACCTCACATGCCATACCAAATGCATATAGGAACTCAACTATCTGAAAATAGCAGTACAAACTGTTATATAATATTTAAAATAATAATATAATCTTTACCTGTATTTGAACGAGTGTTTTACCAAATATGAGTAATAGATAACACCCTAGGAATGCTAATGCCTCCAAAATAATAATTGGTTTATATCGAAGGTAATCAGTTACAAGCATCACAATAATTATTACAGCCAAATGTGAATAAGTAGCTACGGGGTATACTTCTGACGACAACTGCAAAATGAATAATAATACGATTTTAGAATTTTAAATTGCATATTGAATTTTTTGAGAGAGATATAATCTGATGTAATATTAATAGAATGTAAATATTGATTGTTTTCTGATTTTATTTATAAAAATATTTGCTTAATATATACGTACCTCGGTATCAGTTAAATTAAGCCATTTTTTCCCAGTTAAGTAATTCGTTAGAAAAGGTTCTGATGGCCTCATACTTTTGAAAAATCCAACACCGCATAACAAAATGCAGACGAATTTCCAACTCCAACTTTTATCCATCATATTCGAATATTAAATACAATACTTTCAAGGATGTCGAAAGAAATTAAACTCTAATGACTCATGAACCGTTTGGCGCACAGTTGTGATAGTCAATATAATAAATAAAGTTGGTTGGTAGTAAACACTTATCCATCATCAGGTTCCTTCCACGATTTTTGCGAATGGTTATGATTAGGTAACAACCTGAACCGCCTTTTCAATACACCTGAAACGTAAGATCCGATCCAACAGACAACAACGTATCCCGATTGCAAATTTACCCAATAGAATGGACGCAACAGCGTCGACGAAAGAGGCTCGAAAATTGAAATATATTTTCTTAATCTCATGATCTCATGGTGTGAAATTTTCTACTTCGCTGCCGACCTCGGGTAAGCGGAAAAGAAATTTTAATAATTCTTATTAACAATTTACAAAGATTTAATCGTATAAAAATAAATTTAATTAATTTTAATTAAAAATTTTAATATTTTATATCTATTATGTAATCGATTATATAATATTTTGTAAATCAAAAACATGTTACGTGATAATAAATCAATCACGAGTTCAAGATTTCATATTATTTATTTCAACATTAAATTCAATTAAAATAATAAATTTGTATTACACAGTTACAATGAAAAGAGAATTTCAAATATTTAAATGCAGGAAAAAGAAAGAGAAAAATGACTTATTTTAAATAAAGGCATTAAACTATGTTAGTTCAGTATTAGATATTGGGTAAGTCATATCAGCATAAGGAACAGAATGTTTATTATAAATCAGAAAAATCATAAATATCACGAAAAACGAATGAAATGGTATTTGGAACTGACTAGACGATAACGTTACCACATCGTTGGGTCCATCAGTTAGTCAGTTGTTAGGAATGCTACTACAATTAGCTTTTCTTTTCTTTTTTCGTTATTAAAACTCTTTTAATTTTTCATTTCGACTTCTCCGATGTTAGTGCAGCAAACTACCAACGTCCCACAACTGTAAATTTATAAAAATAAATTTTTTTTTTTATTTATCTTCTAATGTAATAAAATCTTACTTTAATGATTCTATCAGTTCCAACTGTTAATAGGCAACTTCTAGTCTCGTCCAACGACATGTGCACAATATTTTGGCGGGAATCATGGAAAGTTGCCATAGGAGCACGACTAATAAACAGAATAAAATATTAACACTTAAAATAACAATTTAAAAAAATATTTACTCGGCGTCAGTGACTAAAGTGTGGCACTCATCGCAAACTCGAACATCAAATTCGTAACCCATGATGGGTATAGCAGTGCGGTTGTTGCTACATTTATCACAAACAGCCTTGCCACACTTGCGGCAATGATGTTGTCTAATTCCTAATGTCTTCTGATCAACCATCGCTTTGATATTCCAGAAAAATGGTCGGCTACATCGTTGGCAGGTGTCGCTTTCGGCCCAGTCGGGCGTCTAAAACGAATAAGAAATTATCAATTCTCAAATCAAATTATAATTTTCTAATCCTTACTTCCTGCCTTTTCGTGTCCATATTCCAGAATACCAAAGTGGCATCCTCGCTACCAGAAATTAATTGCTTCGAAACTGATGCATAACACAAAGCAGTAACTTTATTACTGAAATAAAAGAATTAATTGAAAACAAATATCACATAACAATACATTAGTATTACATACTGATGTCCTTGTAATTCAAAAGCAGTTCCTTGTCGACTTCCAATATCCCAAACGATAATGGATTGATCAAAACTGCCTGAAAATAACAGACGACGTTCCGGATCCCAAGCTAACGTTCGTATACTACCTAAAATACTCATAAACAATTTTTAATTTTATTTCCCGAATTAGAAAATATTTAAAATGCTACCATTATGCCCTTTGAGTGTTGTAATTGCTTGACAACCATCATCGCCAACTTTTAACATGGTAATTTGTCCAGAATAATCACCAATAAAAACGTGTTTCGATTGACTATCAAATCTAACAAAAAAATTACAAATTGGAATTATTCGAATCGATTTAAATGTTTTAATTATTATATTCTAACTGTAATGATGTGCACCACGCAGTGATTAAATGACCACCAAGTCGGTGGCCAGTTTCGGAGCAATGCCATTGGAAGTATTTATCTCTGCCACAACTTAACACCCATTCGCAGTTTAGAGCAAATATAACACTCGTTACTCGACTTTGGTGAGCTAAAATACAATTTAATTTTTTTTTAAATCAAATACATTAATATTAATACAAACCTAAATAATCTTTTTTATGAGTTACTCTATTAAAATCGTCGGCAAGAATGAATTCCTTAAAAATAAAAAAATAATAATTAAATATAAAATAGCACTGAAATGATTTTCAATAGTCTTACAGAAACAGTTCCATTTTCTAATCCGATAAATAAACGATGAGTTTCTGGATTATAATCTAAGGAGGTTGCTCCAGCTGAAAACGAAAGTTTAAACAAATTATGGCAACTAAATATATTAAATTTTTAAAACCCATTACATACACACCTGGCATATAATGACAAACACTCGGCCAGTACTGCCCACTATCTCGTTTAAGCCACACTCGTACGGTTCTATGCGAATGAGAATAAAAAGAAATTTTTAATCAAACATTGGAATTTTTAATTTAATAGTGATAGAGACAATTTCTTCGCCCATCGCAGTGACTCACGGTCACATGTTGTGTCAAGCAAATTAAATATGCGTAAAAATAATTTTTGCATTACGTTCGAGTTAAATATAACTTGAAACAAGTTTTGCTTGTGTTTTAAAGGTGAGGTTTAGTTGGTGGTTGTGATTTCGAAAAGAATATAAGTTAGGTTCATAGTGCGATGAGGTATTTTTCAGCTTTTTTTTTAATTCAGTTTACCTGTCGTCACTCACACTGATGACACCGTCCTCGCCAGATATAACAACAGCCATATTTATATCGTCGCTGCATCCTTCCAATTTATTTACCAATACTGGTTTTCGAACTGCATCAACTCCCGGTGTTGTTTTGATAATCTCGGCCGCCATGTTTTGTGAATTAACTTTAGTCTGACAAGTGTACGAAAGATGTCGATACTGTCGAAATTAATGTGTTGTTTACAAGGGAAAGGAAATTATTTATTTTTGGAATTTTCGGTTTTTTCCCTTGAATAAATTTTTTGATCGGAAATATTACTTTAACTTGTTTGAAACACAATGAACTTTTGTATTAAAGCGATAGAAGTAATGCGTCATTCATTGCGATTAGATTCGAGATGTAACAAAAGGTTTTTTTTTTCTTCATAATTTCGCAATTCTTTTTTCACATAAAAATGAAATATTTATTGCCTCACAAACAAGAAACCCGAGAAAAATATAAATTTGCAACAACAATAACAAAATATATTTTTTAAAAAGTCCATGAAATGGAGACAATTAGAAACATCTCAATTACACGCATCACAGTTTCACAATATTAAGAAATTTTGCACAGTACCTAACAACACAATCTGATTGG
This sequence comes from Henia vesuviana, assembly GCA_034696185.1. NCBI lineage: Eukaryota > Metazoa > Arthropoda > Chilopoda > Geophilomorpha > Dignathodontidae > Henia > Henia vesuviana. The sequence goes on along the minus strand of JAQFZU010000457.1, from coordinate 10,468 downwards.
CCTTTGGGATCAAAGAGACCAATCACAATAAGCAAATTTTAAGTTCGACACTCAGACCTCCCTGACATACAATTATTAGTTGCGAATTTATTATTATCATCATTATGTAATAACATAAATCAATAACAATTTCTTACTTTAAGGAAATTAATCACCAATTTGATGACACGACCTATTGTTTGTTGTAAATTTATTTTTACATTTGACTCGCTCTTCAAATTATCAAGAAAGAAAGAATAGTCTGGGTGTGTGGGTTGGCAATTTTTACGAGCGTGATGATGCGATAGCAGTCGAGATAATTACACCTTGTGGTAAATACACCTCATATGCCCCTTGAACTCTCTCTCTTTTAGGAATATTCGTTTCAAAACCTTTGATGAAGAGGCTTTTGCACATTCTTTTCAAATGACATGTTTCAATCAGATCACCCTCCTATTCTTAGTACTCGATGAATTTTCACATTTAAATACAAAAGAAAAAAAAATCAAAATAATTTTTTGAGGTTTGAAAATGATGAAGTTTGTTTTACGAGCTTTAGTTAACACTCGTGAGCTAGAAAACTGAAAGTTGAAAAGTTTAATTGTGATTGGAAAAACGTGCAAACGAGTGACGCCAGTTTAGGTGTGCGCGCCTGCAGTGAAGGTTCACAGGTCACAGATGTCTCTCTCTTTTTCTTCGTCTCCCTTCGCTTTTGCTCGAGCACCACCATCTAAGGGATAGCACGAGAATCCGGAACTGGTCGTTCATCTTATCATCACACACAAGTCCCTCCTTAACTCCCTCTCCCCTTCGTTTTTATTACTACCCATTTCTTCTTAGTCGTCCGACAGTTTTTACCTTCGAGGTTACATTCTTACTTTAGCTGCTTTGTTTTTATTGCTGCTAAAAGCTTCGGTTTTCGTTTTGCGGTTGGGTTTTTAAAATGTAAGAAGTGCTTAGATTTGCTTCTTATCGCTGTCATTCGGTTGTGAGTTAATGCGAAAAAGTAACTCGTTTTATGAGAATTTTAAAGTTGTAAATTAATAAAACAAAATAAAATTTTTTAAATATAAATTTTAATTAAATAATTTGAAAATAAAGAACAATAACGAAGATTGTGTCACAGTGTACATACGACCCCAATACGGATTAGGTCACTGGATAACCTCGTCTTAAGTCTGGGGGAATTTTTTTTTTTTCAATAGAAATAGGGGAAAGTAAACACATTTGCTGTAACTTAATCACTTGTACCATGATTTATCGTTGGAAGTTTTGATGTTATTTTCTTAAATGAAAAAATGAATTTCAAAAAATTTATTTTCATGAAATATTTACTTTAAAATAAAAAAAATATAATGAATTTAAACGTATACAAATTTTATGTTAAAATGTGAAATTAAAGTCCAGTTATGCACCCGTCTTAAGTAATGTCCAACCATGTTTTATTATGAAATAACTTTTTTTTATTTTTTTAATAAAAAAAAAAAACATTTACGACAATTCATTAAAAAAAATAATCGTCATCATTAACCGCAAACTGCGTGAAAAATTTACGGTTAAAAATTTCAACAAAAAAAAATTAAGTTCCAAAAAAATGGCATAAAAAATTAAAAAAAAAAAAAATTTAAATTTACTTTAAAACACCCGCCTACATGATTACGTATTATAATTTTTCTCTTTAACCTGTTTTAAAAGTTGTAAAAAAAAATCACTTCGTAGTAATTGTTTCATCTCACTCTCATTACTACATCAATCAAATATTTGTTCATTGCAGCAATAAACAAATCCAATGACGTCATCGGTTTGAAAACTCAAACTAAAGGGATCAGAGACTTATATAGACGAAATAGGGGATCTTTTAGTTGCGTACGACCTCAACTAGTAACCGTAGCCGGCGCGCGCAAGGTGAGCTCTCACGTGACCTCAGAGGTCAGGCGAGGGCGCTGAGTTCCGGCATCCCCCCTTCCCAGCCTGCAACGTTTGCACGCGTTAACACTCGTGTGTCGTCTGCCAACTATAATGAGTCCGTCCTAAAAAGCTTAAAAGCACGATTTAACTACCCAACACCCCTATTCTTATGTATGACGAATACATAAAATAAAAGGGAATGAAAAAAAAAAGCAGAACATGTTCAAAATTCCATAGCGCACCAAAGCCATTAGTGAGGAAAATATCTGCGTGCATAAAAAAAAGCAAAAATATGAGCAGGTTTTTAAAAAAAATGAAATAAATAAAAATAAGAAAATAAAAATCGGGATTATTTTATAATAAAATGTTGCGCGAAACTTAAATTAATCATTTCTGTAAATTATAAAATAATTTTAAAAGTTAAATAAAAATTGTTTTCATTAAACATTAAAAAAAAAATCTTGGAAAATTTCTAAGCAAAACATGGGACCATTCATTAACCTGGGTTTCAATAGAAATGATGATAACAAAGTGTAAACAAAACATCATAGCAAAATGTATAATTTATTAATAACGTAAGCATTGAATAACTTCTTTTCCTTGTATAGTAATTTCCAGAAAAATTTTTTTCCCTTCAGTCATGTCACTTTTCTATGAATTGTGGTTATTTTTTTCTTTAATGCTACCTAAATAAGAATAATAAGGATAATGATAATAGTAAAAAAAAAAAAAAAAATTCAAGAAAAAAATTAATACTTCGGAGGTGGAGTGTAGAATGTGTAGAACAAGATCGGCCAAGATGCCGCCCGGGGGAAATGGGAACCGCACGTGGCTCAGGCAAGCCACGAACCAATCGGAGCATTTCACCATCTGCCCACCAACATCCTCTCGCGGTGGTTTATATGGAATGTGCTCGCGACGGCCACGTGGGTCTGGAAATCCACCCTTACCCCTCTCGTCAGCAATAACCACCATCTTCACTTTCCCCCTACCTCATAACATCCTCAATTTGGCCCTTCGGTTTTTCCCTCCCTCGATATCATCACCATCATCAGCACCATACTTTGCGTCCGAGTGAAGTCAGTCGGTTGGCGGGTGAAGGATCTTCCATATCCACCCACGCTCGAGTCCCCAGCTGATGCCCCTAGTTGCCTGCCAACACCACCAATAGTGTACGAGCCACAGCTCTTATCGCATTCTGCCGTTTGTTTAACATGGGCTCGACCGACTGCAAAAGCGGGATTCTCTATACAGGTAAAATATTATAATTTATTTTTGGAATTTTTTTAAATAAGAAATTCCGTTTATTTGAAAATGCATTTTTAATTTATTTCGTTGCATGAAGCTTTTAGAAAGTTTTATTCGGTATATTTTTAATCTTTTGTTTTTAAAGTTGTTCGGTTACAGAATTTTAAATGCGTTTGACATTTAGAAAATGTTGGAATTTTTTTTTTTAAATGCGGATTTTTGCATTGAGTTTGAAAAAATTTAATCAGAATGTATTCTATAAGCATTTCTTAAATAAAATTTCTCGAAATGTAAATGTAATGAGTTTACTTTCCGAGAAACTCGTTTTACAATAGACCGTTCACGCGCAAAGTTCACAGGTGTAAAACTTTTGCAACTTTCGAATGACAACTGATTCGAGTAAATTTATTTGTTACGTTGAAAAAAAAATCGGCTTTAAAGTTTCATAAAGTATGAAAAAAGATGTGTTGGAGGTGGACCTTCGCAAGATTGCCGTGACAGAGGAGAAAGTTCATCGAGGTTCACGCGGGGTCATGGACAAAAAGCATCTTCGCAGCCTCACACTTGAAACCCCTGGAAAAACGGGCGTCACGACTCACGCGCACGATTTGCAGTCACTCTAGTGGCTAAATGCAAAACAAAACTCATTTTTCCCCTTCAAGAGCTCTTTATGCGATTACAAACAACATGATTCTCGATCACGAATAATGAAAAAAATGAAAATGAAAAAAAATAAAAAATAAATTTATGTTAAAGCATCAATTGATGCATCACGTAGCATAATGAGGATTATAAAATTTAAAATTACTCATCTAGTGAATACTCAATCGAAGTTGGTAAAAAATTTTTAAAAAAATTTTGTTATTGTTTGCGCGTGCAAATCGTGAGAAAACACGATTACGTAGGCCGTGATTTCGACATCCGGGATGAGCTCCAAGTGTTTTATTGATGGCGAATCAGTGTGATAAACAACAATTAGCATAACTTTAGAAAATGCCAACAGTTGTTTAAATAAGATAGAAAAATCTTGCAAATTTGCATTCGAGCGCAGTGATCGAAGTATAGATTTAAAGGGATTAAACTGTGAATTAATAATGCTCACTATGGATTAATTTACATGGATGAGTTACAATGGGTGCAAAGAATAAAGCAAAATTATTGCGACAGGTGGAATGAAAGAGAAAGCAGACTGAAAACCCTGGAATCCGCATTCTTGAGTAAGAAAGCTGTTGTCTAGCAAACCGGAACTGGTGTTGAGTGGGAAGTCGAATTCAAGGGGCACTTTTAATAATGCCGAAAATTTCAAATAAAGTTGAAAACAAAATTTAATTTTTTCAAAAAATTTTTTTTTAAAAATTATTTTGCCTAATTTAATCGATTAATTGAGTATATTATTATTACTTCTGTAGGAATTTTATTTTTGCTATTGGGAATTGAGACTCGATTAGCGGAAAGTCATTTAAAGGTAAAAAATATTAATTAGAAAATATAATTAAAAATTTGATCAGTTTCTAATTGACTCGCGGTTCTATAGGTTTCAATGCCAGACGAAGGAGATTTAATTAAGAATTATACGGAATCGTGCATGAGACATCCGAATGGTGTATACACACGTTTGAGCGACGATTGTAAAAGTTATTACAGGTATTTTAAAATTTAAGAAATACATACAATTTACAAACAAAAAAAAATGCAAATAAAACTTTTATAATTTTTGAAGATGTTACAATGGATCGAAATTCCAATACAAATGCGACGATGGTTTCGCTTTCGATATGATCACTGGCGAATGTATCGCGTCCGATAAAGTTCAATGTAACAACGAAGAATTCGGACACCTTATCTTGGATTGCGACGGCAAACCCGATGGAGTTTACATCGATTTTTATACGCAATGTCACAACTATTATTGGTAAATTTATATAGTTAAAAATTAATTGATTTTGATATTAATTTGTTTAATATAAACGACAGGTGCGAAAACGGTCAAAAAATGGATTTTACTTGCGGTCAACACATGTCGTTCGATTTGCGAACATCATCTTGCATGGATTCATCGCTCATCAAATGTCAAGTCCCCAACTGCACGGCTAAAGACAACGGATATTATCCATTACCTGAAACAGACTCGAAACTTTATTTCAGTTGCCAGGAGGGTTCTCCGACCGCCGTGTTCACCTGTCCGACTGGTCGAAGTCTCGATCCTTTAGTAGGATCTTGTCGCATTTTTCCTTTCGTCAATCCCGGTCTTTTGGACTGTTCGGGCAAAGCCGACGGCTATTACCCCGACTTTGCCAATAATTGCCACAGTTTTTACTACTGCAACGATAGCGAATTGAAACTGGTTTTGGCGTGTCCTGCTGGCAAAGCTTTCAACATTTTAACTAATCAGTGCGAAGAAGCAGGTCTCGTCACGTGTTCGATGACTCACTGGTCGAGGTCTTTTTTCTCGGGTTGCGACGACAAACCCAGTGGACTCCATCCCGACTTTACTACCGAATGCAAGAGTTTTTACGAATGCAAAGGTAATGACAGAGTTCGCAACTTCACTTGTCAGGACGGGCAGCGATTTAACGACGCGATTAAGAAATGCGACGAGGAGATGAACGTCGTTTGCTCGACCGCGATCGTCCACCACTTTCAGAATTTCTGCATCGCCAAACTCGACGGGTTTTACCCAAACTTGGTGACCGGTTGTCGCAGTTTTCTCTATTGCCAGGAAGGGAGAATCGCTTCCGAGATCACTTGTCCAAAGGGAAACGTTTACGACGCGGCCAAAAAGTACTGCGTAGACGAAAACGAAGCAGCAAACTGCGCATCTGATTTGACACAATGGGAATGCATTGGTAACAAAGACGGATATTACGCCGATTTGGATTCCAATTGCAAACGATACTTTTACTGCGTCGGAGGTTCCAAATTACTCGAGTTGGTGTGTCCGCCCGATAAATCGTTCGATCCGATCAAGAAAGTTTGCATTGACAAAGATCAGGTATTGTGTCAACTTTCTTCCGACGACCCCGAATGCGCCGGTCGGTCGGACGGATATTATCCGAATTTAGCGAGTGGATGTCGCAAGTTCTTCTATTGCAGAGGTCGCGAAAAAATGAGTGAAATGAACTGCCCTCCAGAACAGATTTTCGATCAGGAAGCTCAGGCGTGCGCAGCTGCGCACAGCGTATCGTGTCACGGCGCGACGAACGAAGAGTGTCTGACGGACGGTTTCCACGGAGACTCCGAATCGAATTGCGCCACTTACTCGTTCTGTCTTCGCGGTCGCAAACTGCAATCGTTTCAGTGTCCTTCCGATACTTTGTTCGATTCTACGTGGGACATGTGCGTCGATGAGAAAGTGGCCCAATGCCAGAGCAAATCGCTAATGGAAAATTGCATGGGCAAAGCTAATGGTTTCCATCCGCTCTCTTTGTTGTTCGTGAGCGCCAGATTCTACTCGTGCCAAGACAATCGCCTGGCCGCAACATTGGATTGTCCACCAGGTGGCATTTTTAACCCGAATTCGTCGAAATGCGAACCTCGGAGAAAGAACAACCAATGTAAACACACGTCTGACAATTGTTGCGCTGGTTTGCCTGATGGCTATTACTCGACTAATTCGTCCGAATTTTACTCGTGTTTTAAGTCGCATCTGACGCGACACCAATGTCCAGAAGGATTGAAATTAGACTGGGAGACGATTTCTTGCAAGGAACCTGGTTTGATCAGCAACAGTGGCGAAGAAGACAACGAATGCGGGTCTAACAGAAAACACGAATTCATCACTAACGTCCGTAAGGGTTGTCGGCAATTCAATTTGTGCGTGAGTGGTCGTTCGGAATTGAGAGGCGTGTGCCCGTGGGGATCAGTATTCGACGAGGGGAAGGGTTATTGCCTTTCTCCGCACCAGTTCAAATGTCCTAACGTGAAACCGAACAAACCAGGCTACAACTGCAAAGGTAAAGTCGATGCCTATTATGCCGACTTTAACGCAAATTGCACCAAGTTCGCTCTGTGCATAGAAGGAAGACACGTGGCCACGAATTCGTGCTCGGAGGGAAATGTGTTTGTGGAAAAGGAACAGCGTTGCATGTCAGTTAAGCTCGTCGACAGGTTATGCAATTTAATCGAAATAACAACAACAAATAGACCTATGGACCAAATTTCGTTCACGACTTTGAGTTCAACGGTTACGATCCAGGACAAAATTTTTTCCGGGGTCATCGCGGATCATCACGAAGCTTTCGTGTCCAATTTTCGTAAATCGTTCGAGATGCCTGAAGCGCAACCCACTTTCCCGTCGCAGCCGTATTTGCTGGAAGATCTGACTTGCAAAGACAAGACAAATGGGGTTTATCCGGATTATGGATCCGGTTGTCATAAGTTTTACATTTGCTTCCGGCAGGTCAAAATGGAGTTTTCCTGCTCGGGGTCGATGCTGTTCAATCCCAGAAACAACGTGTGCGACGATCCGACAACCGTGGTTTGTCAACAAACAGCAGATGCGACAGACGATACATCGAACGATGTTAAAAGCAGAATGTTGACGTATGGAGATAAGTTGAGAGCGGATGGATTCACGTGTTCTTCTATGGAGACTGGTTTTTTTCCAGATTACGTAACCGGATGTAGGGATTTTTATGTTTGTTTTCGAGGCATTCAAAAAGCTTACAGTTGCCCCGCCCAACTTTTATTCAATCCCAGAACGAAAAATTGCGACTCGGCTCGCAATGTCGTTTGCGATTCTTCGGCCACTTTCCCGTCTACTCCATCATCGAGTTCGGCATCATCGACCGAAATTTTCGCGACAAAAACGAGCAAAGAAAAGGGGAAAATCGACAATTCTTTTTTCGAATGCCCAAAAAAATCACGAGACGTTCATCCGGATTCCGCGAGCGGTTGTAGGAATTATTATATTTGTATGGACGGTGCAATGCACAAAGCATCTTGTCCACCCGGTACCAAGTACAACGTGAAAATTAAACACTGCGATTTGGAAAGCAAAGTCGTTTGTCCGGAAATAGTAACAACGATTAAACTCCCAGCTGCACCAACTAAAACTACTAATAAAATGAGCGCAATAACAACAACAACGTCTCCTCCTCGTCCCTTGACAACGAATATTTTACCTCCCTTTGACTGTACCGGAAGACGAGATGGATTTTATGCAGATTACAATCGAAAATGTCACGTTTTCTATCGTTGTCTTCGAGGAAATAAATTGTCCTATTATTGCAAACTCGGACAATTATTTAATCCGAATCTGCAGATTTGTGATTTCGAGGAAAACGTTCGCTGTATTAAACATTAGTTTAAACCTTTTGTTTAACAAAAAAAAATTATAAAAAATAGTTTTTGTGTTAGTTTTAATCTGTATTATTTACATATTATTTACGGATCTGTGGCGTACGAGTCTTTATTTCTTTCTTTATTATTTTTCTTTTCATATTTTTTTCTATGTACAACGTGCAACGTAATATACCTCATTGTTATTTATTGTAAAATTCAACCGTAAGTCCTAACACACATTGTATCGTAATGCATATTGCATGTATACTGTATGTCCTCTAACGAAATTTATAAGTTGGATAATAATTATTAATAAATTCATATTTCATCTTGCGCATTTTGTAGCTGGTCTACTGCTTGTAAAACTCATTTTTTCTTTTATCATTTATTTCTTTCAATAAATTTTCAATGTTGTTTTTATATTATCGACTGAAAAATGGTCAAAATTCTAGTGTGTTTTCTTCTTTTCAAACGATGAAATAGGTATAATTAAAGCATATAAAATCAAACATATAATTAATTGTTGGTTATCAGTAACTCTCTGATTGATGTGTTATTCGTAGTATTAAAACGCGATAAATTTCGATTTAATAAAGAAATAAGTACGGCTAATCCTCATTAGTGCTTGCAGTGGGATTAAAGCGATGTAATCAATTCGAAAAACCGTAGAAAGATGGCAGTAACGTCTCGTATGATTAAAAATAAACGATAGTTTGAAGTTGCTATAATTTATGGAATTTTTAAAGTCGTAGAAATCCAAAGGAACGTTTTTAAAATTCAAAAATTAATTCGCAACAAAATAAAAACTAGAAGTAATTTAATATTCCAGATTAAACGAGTCGCAAATAAATAATTCAAATTTTAAAAATTTAAATACACATAATTGCATATGTACGAGCTGGTAGAAGCGGGCAGTAGCACCTACGCAAAGTAGCCACTTAAAGAAATAACTTCGATCACTTTGATCCATTGGTTCGTCAACAAAAAAAACGATGATAATGAAATAGGGATAAAAACGAGAGGAGGAAAAAACGTAAAGAAACGTAAAAAAATATATACAAACGGGATAATACAGATCGGGATGATTGGAAAGGAGTGATCTGAGAAAAAGTGCAAATTTTAATTATTAATCAATGAATTAATTCTTCGCGCATGCGCCGCGCAGTGGCAGAGGACTCGACCAACGTCAAGATGGCGGGCGGCGGAGACACGTACATGTAGTCGAACGAGTTTCTCCTCAGCATGAACGACCGGCGAACGAGTTACGGCGACCCATCAGGTTCCGCAGCGGCAAACGCAACGACACCAGTCTTCACTCGTCGCCGAGCCCGTCGCCTGGCCGTGCCGGTGGGCCCGCAGTGCGTCGTCGCAGGCCGCCGCTGCTCAGCTGCCGCGGCGGGCATTTGCCGTTCCACGTCCGATCGGCGATGCCCCTCGCTAGCAACGCATCATTCGGCAGTCGCAGCCCCTCCGTCGCTCTCCTTCTCCTTCGCGGGGCCTGACTTAGTCCAATGAAATATGACATTGGTGTCTAAGAATGGAAGGCCGTCAAGGGTAACGTCGTTGTTCTGCTGCCAGGGTGTCGTGCCAACATGGCGGATACGATTGTGTTGGTGTGTGCTCCGCTCCTCTCTCCCGCTCTCCTCTCTCTTTTTCGTGTTGTTCTTCTTCAGCGTGGCATCGTGTGGCGGCAGCGGCGGTAACGTGGCGCACAACGGCGCCCCGTCAGCGCTCATCGCCAACGCGTGGATACCTTCAGGGTTCTTAGCCAATTACACCTTCAACTCGGCCGTGGGTATGGGCGAGTGCTACGCTAACCCCAGTCTCACCCCGACCGAAGCTTCGGCTACGTCGACCGGTTTAACCATCACCACTACATCCGTGTGTGGCCACGAGTCGACTCGTAGCCATCAGTGCCTTTACTTGCGCGGCGAGGCTGCGGCCGAGTGCGTGTGCTCGTGCACGGCTGAAAGAGCGCGCGCTCACGTGCTACGAAAGATGCGACTCTCCTTTTGCACGCACCACGCGCTGGACACGGTGCTCAATTTGA
>JAQFZU010000456.1:0-26183 GCA_034696185.1 Henia vesuviana | reverse complement strand
GTCATGTGTTGTGTGACAGCACAATGAGAGACATTGGCATAAAAAATATAAAAATACAACACAAATTATCATTCTGACTGTTACCTGACAGTAAAAATCAGGATAATGAATGGAGTGATTATTTTAACAGTTTTGATTCACATTCTGATAGAAAATCTAAAACAAAATCTAAGATAACATTCAATATGTTCCTTTGAAATGGCAACCTAGTAATTAAGTTAATAAAAAATTCCTTTGTAGAATTTTCAGAAGATTATTAGATTAAGCAAAGAATAAAATCAGGAAGAGTAAAATATAATAAAAATGAAAAAGTTGATTTCACATACAAAATTTTTGAATCAAAAATTTATATTATTACATTTACATAAATACATTATTGTACTGCATCATTTTAATGTAAATTATTATCACAATAATATTTTAATATTTTTTAAAATTAAAAAAAAATTATATTTGTTTTTTAGAGTATTTACTGGGCTTTCAAACATCTGGTTTTAAACATAAACTTAAGCAAGTCTCATATTTTACTTTTCCTATTTTTCATGTTTTTGTACGTGCTTCATCATTTTACCTCATTCTTCACATCTCAGTGCTGCGATGACTTGTATCAAGTTCATTGTACGAAAACTTTCGCTTTTATCTCCTCAAGGTCAAAATCCTCTTTTCAACAGACATATCTTAACGTTCACTCAAATAATGAACTAAACGTGTTACGCATTAATGCTTATAGATAATTGAATGTTAATTAAATTTATGTCCGCTTTTGCCACTTCCAAGTACTTTAAATATGTTTTAATGCTGAAAATAAATTTGCAAATATGCAAAGAGGTTTGTGGGTGAGCAGTCCAGTGTCACTTTGAATAAATTTGAATTAGTTTAGCATAAACACTGATTTAAATGTGAACTATTTGAAAATTCACTTTAACCTTTCTTTTACTCAATGATATAAGGAAGTTGATTTTTATTCAATTCATTTATTGTTGTTTTTGAATGAGTTTTGATGTTATCTGTGTTTGAATTTGAAATGATGGTACAGAATTTTCAATTTGATGTTGATAAACAAGAATATTTATACTTGTAACAGCAGGAAGCACTTCTTCACTAGGGAATGTTTTTAAAGATTTAATCCTTTATTAATACATTTTCTTGTATTGTGAAATGTAGGATTCATATGAAAGTCACAGGACAAGAATGAAAGTGAAATTTATTATTAATTATACAGTAATTTTCATTTTAAGGTTAAGTGCTATTGAAAATTAAGTAAAAAAAATTATTTATCAAAACTTAAAAAATTTTGCACTAAAATAACTGAATTTTCTTTTTATATTTATCCACTTATGTTACTCAAATAGTTGAGAGTTTTTTAAGCATTTTTTTCTGATGCTATAATTCTATGTTTGAAACTGATCATTTCAGATCCAAATCATTGAAAATAAATCTATAGAATAAAGTAATTTCAAATGTTATGTAGTGTAATATAACTACATCTCCCACTTATTTCTATGCCCTATTGTACTAATTTACACATTTTCTCTTTTTAATTTCTTACCAACTAATGATTGGTTTATAAAGTTTTGCCTATGGTCAAGTTGAATGGCCTAAACACTACATAATTGTAGTGTAGCTTGAGGGCTAAACCATTTTGGTAGAACTCTACTCACTTGGATTCAGCCACCTGCAGTACTTAACAGACTTAAGGAGGATACACACACAATTGTTGAGGTAAGAATTTTATATATCATAAGAAAATACAATTCTATTATGAATTTAGCATTTTTAAACATTTTTAATTATAATTTTAGTATTAAAATATCTAATTTTAAGTTAAATTAATTTTTAACTATTTTTATTTAAAGGTATTTTTTTCCCATTTAAATTAAGTGGTTTCAGATTATTGATTTATTATGTTTAAATTATTTTTTTAGCAATTACTTTTATTATTATTATTATTTATATAGATTTAATGTTTTTTTAATTACAGCAATAAAGGTGAAATAATAATAACTATTGAATAATTATTATTTATTCATTCAAGTTCAATATCAATCATTCAAGTTCAATGAATATGGGGCAGACCAATAGACACTTTCCATAAATTTTCTCAACTTTATATACAATAGATATCTTAAAAACAATCAATTTGATCAGGAAACTGATAACATTGCATAATCGGAGAGATCGATCAGCTATGATGAATCTAATAAATGGAGGTCGTAACTTCCATTAACTTTTTTCAATCATTCAAAGCTGACTTTCATTAATATTGAGATAAACATTTAATGTTTTGCAAATTGAAATCACTGAATTTAATAATTTTTTTTTTATATTTTAAAGATGTCACTAGTATGGCTTCGGCTCATGTCTTGGTTGTTTTTCGCATTACAAGCAATAGGTAAGTTAATTACATGTGTCAGAGGTTGGAGATCGTAAATTTCTAGTTTTTTTCTTTGCTTCATTACATTAAAGTAAAAAAAGGGTAAAGAAAACAAGGGAGAAAGTAATTGGTGCCAGTAACCCTGTAGTCTTGAAATTTAACAAATAAAGAAATAAATTTATATTTAAAGATTAAAATGTTAATATAAGATTAAATTTCTTATTTTCATCTAACTTTTATATTTATCAACTGGCCTTGACCTAAAATAAAAACAATTCATTTTGAGGTATAAGAATTTTCATTTGACATTGACCTTAAAATTTGGAGGTCATCAATGTTTGGGATTTGTTTATGATTGCATATTTTGAAGTTTTTCCAAATTTTTTTAAACAGATGCACAGTCATGCATCCATGCGAAAAAAACATATTCTGATGGATCATTGGTAAAAATGGATGAACCTTGTTTATCTTGTTCTTGCACTAGAGGGCAATTGGTATGTCATTTGCGCATGTGTTCTATTTTACCTGATATCAGAAGGAAAGGCTGTCGTGTTGAAAAATTATCTGGTAAATGTTGTCCTAAAATAACTTGTGGTAAGTTTGTCATATTTTTTTAATTCCATAATTTGATGATAGTATAATTTATTTATAGATTCAAATAGCACATCGAGTGGGTTTGGTAAATTTTTAAGGAGCAATCAGATTGGAAGAAATGAAGATTCTGTTGTTGAATCTGATATATTACCACCATCTAGGGACAATAGGATACACAAAATAGGATGCAAAGTTGATGAATCATTTTTTGCTGATGGGTCTGCACTACCTTCATCAATTCAATGCACTCATTGCTATTGTTTAAAAGGAAATGTCAGCTGTATCAGACCAAAATGTCACCTTAACATTACTGGTTGTCAGCCACTGTATAGCCATGCATTTGCGTGTTGTCCTACTCATTATGATTGCAGTATGTTTCATGACTGCACACTTTTCTAGAAATTGACAAATTTATATTATTTACATTTCTAGCTTTCTTTGGTATTACACAAATTGCTGAACAAGTAACGAAACCTACAATTGACAAAAAAGGTATCCAACTCGATTTTTTAAATATTTATATTAAAATAAAAACTGTATCAGATGCCCATGTTACATTCTTCGACAAAGAAAAGGTCCAACTTTAGAGCTTGCTGAGACATTGTGTGGGATTCTGGGAGAAATTCTGACATTATGCATGTCAGAAAGTATTACCAAGAGCATACACACTTATGTCATTGAATAAATAATTTTCAGATTTGGTTGGCAATTGGTAATCGCATGATATTTACATTAAGGAATTGAAGTTTCTCCACTCTTGTTATTCATTAGACTGTTATAAAATTCTTTTTAAACATTGTTTTTACCCATTTTATATGTTGATTTTAAATTAATTTTTGTTTTAAATTCAAAGTTTGTTACTGGAAGAATCATCGATATCAGGATGGAACACGAATACCAACAGACAATCCATGCAGAAGCTGCTTTTGTGTGCGTGGATTGGTAAAATGTACAACTCAAGAATGTGCCCCGGCTGTCAAAGGCTGCATTCCAATCAGACAAAAAGGTTTTTGTTGTCCACTTGATTATATGTGTGGTAAGCTATAAATTCCATTCAAGTAATAAAAATTTCAACTTTGTAATCTTTTTAGAAGAAGACACTTTAAATTCTACAAGTAGTACAAACAAAAACACAACAAATTATAATGTTTTTAGCAGTAAAATTAGAGAAAATGATAGAGTAATTGATTTTCCATTTGATCAACTTGGAAATGATTATCAATTAGTAAAGAGAACATCATCTGCAATTCGCAATGGTAGAACGCCAAGGGTTAAAGAATTAAGTCTTACTAAAGTACCACTTGAGTTTAAAGCTGAAGATGATGAACAAAGAGCAAAGAGTCATAGAGAACCTAGAAAATCAGTAAGATCAGCAACATCTAGATATCATTTTGCACCAAGAAGTAACAATAGGAAAGTTCTCTTCTCAAAGAGGCAAAGAAGCAGCACAACGACTGCAAGTTCAGATATTCCTTCAACAGTTTCAAAAGCAAATGACAACCTGGAATCAACCACACTTTTAATTGAAACAGATAACACAAAAACATATAAAGAAAGTACTTTGATACCAATAACAAAATCAGTAACAAAATCTGTAAGGAATGGTGTTAGAAATGGAAAGAAAACAACAATTGATTCATTTAAAAATGAAAAAGTTTCAGAATCGGCAACACCATTGGTCTCAGCAATGCATTTAAATCAAGAAATCATTGACATTAATCCTAAACGTAAAGGATACCATGTAATCAATGCCGAAGATGGCTATAATGATGGATTTGATGGGTTTCATGAAGAATCAGCTTTCAATGATGAATGGCCAGTTTTAGCTGCAAATGTTTACGATTATTTCAAGCAGGAAAGTCATGAGGAGAGCGAAATAAATGAAGACAGTGTAAAAAACACAAATAATGAAACAGACGAAAAGAAGCCAAATGGAGATAAAGAAGACATAAATGCTGCAATTAATGGAAAAGTACCAAACGTCGTCCAAATAACCACGACAAAACCAACAATAGTAACAATTATAACCACTGATATTAGTACTGAAAAAGTACCAGAAAGAAAGCTGTTGACAACAAGAAAAGTAATCACTGATAGAATAACAACAACTTTATCATCTAGTACCATGTCAAGTTTAGAGCCAACAATTAAAGTTTCTAAAAATGAAGATATTAATACTGAAAATCAAAAAACAAACACTGAATCTGCAATAACTGAGTCAGAACCAAAGACAATATTCTTAAAGAGAGTGGGTCTGAATTTCCAAGTTAATCATCAGAAATCTTCAGAAGGTAATCAGACATTTAAATTCCCTTATGAACGTCATCGTGCACCTGATGCTTCAACAAAGTTTTCAAAAATTGGAACAGCAACCATTGAAAAATTATCTCAACATGAAGGAAGGAAAATTTCAAATGTACAAACATCTAGAAGTGAGAAAGAAGGTTTGACTGACGAGTTTTCCTTAAATGATGAGGTAAAACCACTATTAGATTTATGTTATTGAATAAAAATTATCATGCGTTCCCTCGTTTATTTCAGATTGATTTTCCTGTTTCTGCAGACTCATTGGCATTCCAAGTAATTCCATTTCTTCCTGAAGATGCAGTTTTCAATGACCAACAATCAAGTATAAACAAAACATGGCAAAGCTTAAGTCCACTACATGCAACTACAAATAAATCAAATTCACCTAACAAGTTGAATAAAACCAACAGATTTAATCAAATCACCCCAACTTTGAAACTGCACATAGAAACGACTTCAAAACCAGTCTCAGAGGATCACACACAATCACACCTGACAAGATGGATCCCAATCAGACAAGAAGACGCAACTACTCCCAACAAAACTTCTTTAGAATCGAAAGAAGACGAATCACCAACTTTACTAACCAATTTATTTTCTTTATTTGGTTTCACTGGACTTAATGGTGCAAAAAAGATAGATCAGACACAAAATCCAATAACTCCATCAACCCTATTACCTCAGTATTTAGTAACACAAGAATCCAATGGTTGGCTACCTTTGAGGCATGGAAATGAAGATGGGTTTACAAAAACTAATTTTCAAAACCAGCCATTAAGTACTTCTGGATTACAGAAGTTATCACCAAATGCTACTAGTAACTTATTTCTCATTGGTCAACCAAAAGAAGAAATAATATCAGTTGACAATGACGATTTGATAAGAAAAGATACAAAAACAACAACAGAACCAATTTTGAAATTGATTTTATCACATATTCACAATTCAACTGAAACTGATGTAAAAAATTTAACAACACCAAAAATAGCAGAGGAAAGTACAACATTGAGATTAAGGCATGCAAGTGTTACTGAAAAAACAACTTTGACTAGTATTGATGACTCAACACCAACGAGTTACATTTACGATGCTGAAAGTATTAAAAGTAATACCATGAAAAATGATTTGATAAATATTACAACAAGTCCTGTTCCTGAAAAAACTACCATTATAAACCTCTGGGAAGTTTTCAATTTGTTTAAGCAAGATACAGATAAGACAACTGCAGTTAATGATGAAACAGAATTACCAATATCAGTTGGTGGCAATGATAATTCGTACTATTATTATAATGAAGAAAATAAGGCTTCTAATACATCTATTGGTCAGTCATCTGTTGATTTAAATGATAATTTCAGGGATTCATTAAACGCAGATGAAATTGAAATTCCTGAAAATGAGACAGCTGGAGTATATAACCCATTTATATTTCAAGTCAAAGGTATTAACATAGATTTGTATTTTAGTTTCATTTCTTAATTATTTGTGCTTATTTTAGGTTGTGATATCTATGGCAAATACTACAACTTGGGAGAAATAATCAAGGAATTAAGTTCATCTTGTAAACAATGTCTATGTTCTGGATTTGGTGTTGATTGCAATAGGTTATGTTAGATAGAGCATTTAAATTTTTTTAGCATTGTAATTGTATAATTTTCTTGTTTTAGAAAAAATAGACAATTTCTTTTTATTATGAATGTTTTTTAAGTGAAAGTCGTAGAGTAAATTTTTTTAATCAATAATATAATAGTAGAACCATGATCCATGTGAATTCTAAGACAATACATTTGAAAAGATACATAACATCAATGTAATAGTAAAAATGAAATTTTTTGAGATATACCTAAGACCTGTAAGAAACATAAATAATAATCTAAAATAAATTAAATACAAAATAACTAACAAACAAAATTATAAAATTAAAACTATTTCTCAGCTAAAGTAAGTGGTTTGTATTAGGCAAAGAACAAATGAGTGGCAGTCATTTTGCCGTGCCTCGGGTTTAAGATAAACTTTGTTAAATTCTAAATACGTATTGTAAAGCCAAGTGATTTGGATTGCGTGGAAAGTAGCAAAATAAAAAGACAAATTTAAATGGTAAATAAACACTGAATTTATTCAGACAAATAAATGTAGAATACCTAACCTTACCCTTGCCCAATAGGAAAGTTTTGGTTGGGTGGATTACCCCGCCACAACCACCAGGGACCTAAAGGCTTAAAAGCTCCTGTAACAGGAAGTTGAGAGAATTCAATCTTCACTTTTACCTGCTACCAGCAACATCAGTCTTCAAGACCTCACCTGTCAAGCCATCAGTGTGCCTAGAGCCCAGTGGAGTGACTGAGGTAGAAGACACCGTCAGCATCAGCAGGATTAGAGGATCCCCCTAGACTTCAGCCAACCCCAAATCGCCGAATCAGCTTTTGACGACCATTGTCATCCACATCAGCACCGGCGCGTGCCTACCAAGAATCCACAGACATCCAAATCACGTGGTCCGATCGACCCCGCAATCGTTTTTAAGTATTATAACTTTTTGTAAAGCCCTCCACCAACCATTGTTTTTGGGTATATTTATTCACTGCAATAAATTCAAAGTTATTGTTTGCTGTAAACCTTTATTTGCTACCTTCACCACGTGATTTCATTGCGTGGCTTTTCCAATCGTATTTTTTTAATAAAGTTTACCTTTAAACCCGAGGTGCAACAATGTGGCTGTATGGATGGCCACAGATTCTAGTGGGCATGCGCCGGTGCTGTGAATAACGGCGACGATCATCTAAAGCTGACTCGGCAATTTGGTGTTGGCTGATGTCTAGAGGGTTTGAACCTGTGTTTCCCTACTATGGCTGAAACCTGACCTTCTTCCTCAGTCACTTTAATGGGCTCTGAGCACTCTGTTGGCTTGACGGTGAGGTCGCGAAGACACTTGTTGTTGCTGGTAGCAAGAATATGTGAGGAACTGATCCCTTACTTCCTGTTACAAGGGTTTTAAGCCTTTATGGTGGTTATGGCAGAGTAATCCACCTAACCAAAATTGCCCTTTGGTTTAACCAAGGTGGTGATGTCAGGTCACGACCTTAGGGTTGCAGATGAGGGCTAAAGTGGAGTTAATCCACTTTGAAATGCGAGTAAAAAAGGGAAAATATAAAACTAGGTTACTGTTTTATGTTTTAAATAATATTTTTAGTGATTAAATTAAATGGCGAATTACTTCGCCTATCTAATCTGGGATCACAACAATTTAAAAAAATCTTTCTTTATTTGGATGACTATTTCTGCACATTAGAGATCTCCAATAGTAAAATTACAATAGGAGAGGCATGAGTATTTAGACAGAATAAATGCAGGTAGGTATTTTGTTTAATGTCACCAGCAGCTACTATTACCATATGTGATGTGCCTAGATGGAAACCAGGGACAGCCCAGCAATGCCTGGCAGCAAGAACCATGACAACTAAAATGAAACAAAATGAAAAAAAACCGCGACCACAGAATACATCATCGATAAGAAAAAGAAAAAGAAAGAATTAGAAAAGTAAAAAAAAAATAACCAGTAAACCTTACTGGTTCCACCACAAAGAAGCCTCTTGATGGTGTACTAACAGAGGAAGGCTGAGGCTTAGAAGTTCCTCCCTTCCTAGACAGAAGAAAACAAATAAAGCCAATTGTTAAATAACCTTGCTTAGCAATAAACACTGTAGATAAAGGCCGCCGCAAGTGATAGGCCTAAGCTTGGGCACAGGCTTAGGCACATGCCTGCATGCATTTTTCAGGTTCAAATGCTGTACGCAAGCTATCCAAACGTCAGGTACGTAGCTAGGTATTTTGCTTAAGGTCGCCAGCGGCTACTATGGCCATACACGACCTGTCGCAAACTTAAAATCTTACACACTCGGTTTTTTAAACACAATCCATTTATCTTAACACAAGTCAAATGCCGAGATGGGAACCAGGGAAAACCCAGCAATGCCAAACGGCAAGAAGGCACCGTGGCAAAACCAAATCAAAACAAAGAGAAAAAAGACAAACCAAAGAAAACCAAATGAAAAAAACCTGGACCCCAGAACCCATCATCAGCAAAGAAAAGAAAAAAGAAAGAATTAGGAAAGGACAAAAAGATTACCAGAGGCCCTATTGGTTCCACCACCAAGGAGCCCCTTGATGGTGAACTTCCAGGGGGCGCCACAAGGAGGCTAGGGCATGGAAGTTTCACCCCGCCAAACGTCAGGTGACCCTGGGGCACGTCTACTGCAACACCTGAGGTGGCACAACCCCGATTAGAGAGACAGTAGTTAATCCCTCATCCGAGTGATCAGACAGGGGAATATCTGGCTTAGAGATAGAGATGAGCAGGGTTGCTCAGGTGGCCATGCAATGGTCATGGGTAACCTTGTGTGAGGGCTGAGAGGCTCATATGGCTACCCCATGTAGCTATTTAGTGTGTACTTGATATTCAGACCTCACATCGGTATCATAGATGCTGGTATGAGGCCAGCGAACCTTAGGAGACGTTGGGAGCCCATGATGGTGATTGCGAGTTCCGGCCAATAATAAAGGCTCGGCAACCTATAAATCTCGCGTCCGTCTCAAATTATTCACGTGCCCCATCTGCGATACTGCTGCCTAGAATCCGTATCCAAGCGGCAGCGGAACGGATGGTCACAAACATATAAACTACCTGGACTGCCAACTGATGCATTCTAGGAGAAATTCTAGCATTATAAGAAATGATGTCAGACCCTGCTTTCACTTCTTCCAGTTTCTGTAAAAGCCAATCAGAACAGAGATTCCCCATGTTTTTACTTATCACTTTTTACCAGACTTAAGTAAGCAATAAGTCAGGTTACTTATTATCCCCACTTAAATGCATAAGTGGAAGTAATAAAGGCTGGGTCTGACAAGTCTGACAATTTTGTTTTCTTGTAACATCTGCCACTGGGAGCTGTTGGCTGTCCAGGTCATATATATGTCTATGGTCATATTAACAGTTTAGAATCCTTTGGCACAAAGTTAGGTCAGGCCTAATGTTTCACACCAAAGAAGTGGTACCCGGATTATCCGGGCAACCCAAGGAATTAACCTGCATAGCTGTTCTGACAGCATAAGCCCCCCCAATTGGCAGCATTAACTAACAGCGTCAGGCAACCGGTGTGCCGTCACTGCAAATTAGGAAACCGTTGGGCTGAACTCTCAACAATGCTATTCCAAAATGTTCTAACAGGTTTAATAATTCTAGTAGACAATTTGCAGATGCTGGTTTTATTTATTTATTTTTACATATTATATTTTATCAAAACTTATTTCTATAATTTAACATATAATTCATTTATGTTTTATGCCGGGATCTCTTCATGACAACATTAAGTGAATTCAGTGTCAAATTTTATTGTTGCCATCTTTATTTCATACCAGCATCAATTAAAGTAGACATTAAAACCATCAGATCAATTTATGTATAAAATTAATAATAATGCCGAAGTGATGATTCACATTGGTGTGAATTTAAATTGGCTTTAAATACAAATATGTCCTCGATATGTCCTTTGTGGTTCAGTTACAAATAAATAATTCTAAAGACAAAAAGTCATTGCGGTGTCTATATTGTCCTTAAAATTTAAAATATCGATCTCAACTGGGTTACAATTTGGAGCGCTTGAAATTGAGTTAAAGTGAAAAACAAATTGATCTTGGCCATTTGGACGGACCAAAAATGGTAATTCTGATTTAGAAACAAACAAAATCTTAAGGACTAGTCATTGGTTTTCATTTAAATTGAAAATGCCTATAACCAGGAATTGCAAACAGTAAAACAGTGCTGAAGTGAAATAGTGCTGAGGCAAAATTATTCTGAAATGAGACGGACTCTTTTTTCCCCATAAAGCGTCCATTATTCAATTCTTATCAGCAAATTAAAATAGTTAAAACTAAAAATTATGAAGTGATATTAAATACTCTTAAAAGACACCTGCTGCCTTAATGGTGCTCTATCTTTTCCTAATAAACTTACAATCAATCACAAATCTTTTCACTTTAACTCACTTTCTCTATCTTGAGACAGTAGATCTGATAAAAGATATTTTTTACACGAATCAATCGCAAAAAAAAGCACATTAACAAAGCTATAATTTTACACCCACAAACCCCTAAATTGAGAAAATAAAGATTAAAAAATTGAAAAAACTTTTTTCTGTTTTTTTAATTACAAAAATTTGATAATGAGGTAAATTAAGACTATAATTTTCCCTAAAACATTCTAAACCTAATTTGACAGTTAAAAAAAATCATCTTTTAAATTCAAAAGTAAATTATATTTTTTCTAAACAAGAAATAAAATTGAAGTTTATTCTTTTGTTTCATATTTATTTTGTCAAGTTGTCCTTTAAACAGTTGAACAAAGTCACAATACCTTTTTTTTAGAAAAGATACTTTTCCTTCAAATAAGATCAAGCACTTGTCTACTTTGAGTCTGTTATTATTTTTCGATCAAAGTGAGGAAAACCGACGTAATTTGATGGACTGAAGCAAAATGAAAAGATACCCTTGAGCGATGTTTAATGTCACGTAAAATCCACCAAAAAGATTTCTTTTCTAGATTAGTGCCTGCCAGCTCATCGTTAATTATTATTTCTGGTTAAAAACCGTTGTAACAAGTGCAACATGGTCGAGCTTGTCACAACTGCAGATTTGCCGAAGCGTAACTTCGAGTAAAGCAATGACAACTGCAATGAAAAATGGCATTTGTAAGTCTTTTTATCACATCAAAAAGACAGAAGGATTAAAATCTATGACCCTATTCGAAGATACATCTTGGATTACATCTTTTAATCTGAAATTTGAATTCAGCAACCATATAAATATCCTTTGCAAACTGAATTTTTACCTTGTTATAATTTTCTCACTTTCCAGTTCGATAAAATCTCAAATTATCAGCCAAAACGAGAGAAAAAGTACTTTAATAGACCGCAATTAGTAGCCATTGCCTCGGGATTGGGGCTATCAAATATCTCGAGCTAATGGCCCATGACTATAACCATCGAAATGAATCATGACAGAATCATCACCTTGGTCAGATTACCTTCATCACAACAATTCTATTAAATATATTAGAAAAGTTAAATATTGAGAAAAATTATTCTAAATATCAGCTTTGAACTCTAAAGAAATAGTGATAATAAAACAAGATAAAATATAATATTTTTCAACTAATCTCCGAAAAAGCAATAAAAAGAAATGATACTTTAAACTCTAACATTACAAAATGTCCTTCTTTTCCCTGCATTTAGAACTGAGCAATTACATCATAAGAAAAAGAGACAATTGTAGCGTGTCGCGAATCGATTTAATAAGCAGTGTTTTGATTTTCACCTTGTGGACACTCATTTCAGTGGCATCATAGGGGGTCTTTCCATCGGTTCACACCCTAATTTCATCCTTGACATCCACCTTTATTCTTACAACAGACTATTTCCAGTCCAGAGGGTCCAGTTTCATTGTGGACACCCCACTTTATTATCACCCTTCACTCCATTGGAACCTGTGAAACTTTCACACCTCCAGACACCGAAAATTATCCCTTTCATTCATATACTTTTCTGACATGAGACCTCCTGCCTAGAATTAGAAGCCACTACTTATTTCCCTTTTCGATTGTTTTTAATAGAGAAAATTTGATTGAGATTATCTGCAAGGAAGGTTGGAATATACCCTGTTGGCAGTTGCCTCATTATTTATCTTCACCAATAAAAATTGAAAAGATATTAATCAAAAGGTAGGGGTATTTAACCGAAACTAATGCAATGCCACCTCCTATCATGATTTATAATTACCCTTCACCTATAAACTTCACAATTGTATTCATAAGTTATAAAATTATAAACTTGTAAACTTATGTTTACAATTTAAGTTTCATATAATGCTGTGAATAACATTTGGATCAGTTTATACAATTTTCTTAAATAATTAAATATTTCAGCTGCGTAAAAGTAGCACAAAAGTTGATTGTATCAGCTCAAGGCAGATTAAAAGCAAAGGTGTTAGTCTTAAATTATACTGACATCTCCATTCGGGTGTCATCAAGTGTGCCTTAAGGCCAGAAATAAATCTTAAAACCCAACCTTAACAATCTTTCTTACATATAACGTTCGCAACAATCCTGAAAAAAAAAATAATAAAAAAAATTAATCAGATGAAAACATCAATTTGTTGACAATAATTGACGACCATGTTTATCCTACCTCACAAGTAGCGACTCGTCTATTAATTTTCTCAAGTTGACAAGGTATGCCAAGGGCCGATAGGACGCACCCTGCTATGTCTTATCGCATTTGTCGTAATTGCCGTGTACTAACCGAGTTTATACAGGCGCTACCTTCAATGGTACTTTAATGGCCGATGGCTAACATTGATACGCAACACTTGATCAAGCACGTGTCTTGAAAATACGAAAGCAAAGTATATAAAATACTTTACCTAAATGTGATAAAGAGTTATCTGACTATTGATGAAAGATACCTGTCGCTTAAGGGTGATCTATCTTTTCTTAAGAGTCTGTAATCAATGAAAAATCAGAGGGAGTAATCTCGCTGTATTCTGTGGGAAAATGGGCTTAATGGAAGATATTTTCTTATAGGGATCCATCAAAGGCGCAACTTGAACAGTCTATAATCTTATAGGTACAGTTTAATGAGCTACTGAATTGAGGAAAATGAAGGTTAAAATAACTTTTTTTTTTATTTTTCAGACTAAAAAGCTGATAGAGGGTGAATTAGGGCGAGTTTTATCCACGCCTTCTAAGTCTAATTTGACAGTTGTACAAGAAATGAAATCTATTTTCTAGGATTTTTTCTATTAGTTGTTGGGATTTTTGTATATTTTAAATAATTGAAATTTATGAGGGAAATTATTATTGAATTATGGGTTTGTGTGTAAAAGCCATTTCTATATTCGCTTCTGTGTTAGTCAATGAGAAAGCTGAATCCAAATACGAATTAACAATTTAAAAGAAGAAGAAAAAATTGTGGTTTGTTTAGTATTATGTTTACTTTGTCAAGTTGTCACGAACAATAATTGAAAAGCGAAAAAATATTATTTTTTTCCTCGTAGAAAAGATACTTTTTCCTTCAACTGGGATGAGGAGTTGTTACTTTGAGTGTGTTATTATTTTTCGATCAAAGTGAAGAGAACCGACGTAATTTGATGGAATGAAGTAAAATGAAAGATACCTTCGAGGGATGTTTAATGTCACGTAAAAAATGAAAATCCACCAAAAAAAAGACTCGTTTCACTTATAACTGTTGCGTAGTCTGATAACATCGCTCAATCAACGGCTAAAATAATAGAAAAACACTTTAATAGACCACAATTAATAGATCCAGTCTGGAGGCCGAGTTATCAAATACCTTCGGTTAACACCAAATGACTGTAACCATGAATCATGTCAGAATCATCACCTTGTGTTATACATTACCTTCATAACACCTTTGCCTATCTCATACAATACGAAAACCAAACGCATGTAAACACAGTTTAATTGAATTTAAAAAAATTAATTTTAAAAAATTAATTCAAAATGTATTAAATTTATTTATGACCGATAAAAGCCGTATTATGCAAATTTATGTTTAAAAAATATTCCTTAACTTGTAATTTAAATTTGTATTTTTTTATTGGTGAAAACATTGGAATTTAAAAGAAAAAAAATTGAAAATCGAATATAAAAATTTTGTACCAACGGATTGTGTCCGCCTTTCTAATGATAGGGATTAACAGGAGACGTTCACAAAGTTCGAATGGCTAACCTGTGGCTTCGTGGCACGTGAATCAGTTCGCAAATGCTATTAAAACATAATATTGATTACAAAATAGAATTAAAAAATGTAAATAATCAAATTGATAATTGACGACCATCTCGTCTATTAATTACCTCAAGTGGACCGAGTGTGCAAAGGGCAGATAAGACGCACCCTGTCAAGACTTATCGGGTTTGTCGTAATTGGCGTGTACTAAGTCGACTTTATTGGAGCGCTGCCGTCTTCCAATGGCCGATGGCAAACATTGATACACATCAACTGATCAAGCACGTGTCTGGATAATGTGAAATATAGAGCTCTTAAAACACAACACAATTGGTCTCGGGGGCGCGATTTGTAGGGTTAGGCAACACCTGGGCTCTCTTATTTTCTTTTAAAAAATCATCAACTACATTCAACATAAAATAAACAAATTGATTCGTTGTTCCGACAGATGATTTGCTAATTCATTGCAAATTATAATTCAGTAAATTGATATGAATTTAATTTTCAATCAAATTTTACGCAACGTTGTCCAAGCGACCAATCATTGATTTTCACTTTACACTTGGGTATTCAGCTGAAAGGGGAGTATAAAAACTGTCCATCTCCCAATTTCAAACCTATTTGGAAATTCAATGGGAAGGTCTTATTAGTGCCATCTGTGGTTGGGCACGCGCGCGCTTCCCACATGACGCGCGTGCAGTGTCCATTGAACTGCATCTTGTAACAGGAAGTATTGCTAAGTGTGTGAGGAAGGGGGAGGGGAGGGGGAAGTAAAAAAGGTCCAAAAACGACTAACACAAACCTTAGATACTTTAAAATTTTACTACCTCGAGACCTACCAAGTAGTCGAATATTCAATTAACGGTAATTAGCTCGAGGTGGTGTTTAAAGCCATCAATTCCGTCTCCAATTGCAAATTGCACCGTCATTAAATCTGCGTCTTCCACTGTTTTACCGACAGATAAAACAATTGATTGCAAATAATATTTCTTCCATTACCTCCAAAGGAGTGTCTGGATCTTTAAGGAGAGACCCCTCCCAGTAGTCACTGCGGTCACTTTCACCCAGACCCCTATAAAGATGTCAGACGAGTAAGTAAATGGGAGTTGGTGGACATTGGCTGTAGATCATTAAGAGGAGTGCGAATGGGAAAATTCGTTTATAAGACGTTAATTCCATCTGTTTGATTATTATAATGTAATGCAAATTTTCCTGTCATTTTTGTTTATTATTTTTCCAATTCAGTTTATGTATATTTTTTTTCATCCATTCCAATCGCTCAGAATATTCTCCGTCCCATTTTTCAGGCGTGGTCTTCCTCATTACAGGGCTCGTATACACAATTATAGGGCTGATGACACGCGCCTTCGCATACATATTCATGCAATGGTCCTATTCACGAAACCGAAATATTTCTTTAAAATGTTTTTAATATTTTTTTTCCTTTTATTGTTGAGTCTGTGAGTTTAATATTTATTTTTCTCTCGTTGTTTACCTTGTTATGTAATTTTTGTAATGTGAAATGCAAGTCTATAATTATGTAAATAAACGAGCGCGCGTGCGTAGCTAAATGTAGCGCATCATTGCTAATATTAAGCTCAGCTATTTTTAAAAAATTTCTTAAGATGTTTTAACTTTCGAATATGACTTTTACAAAACAATTATTAATGGTAAATGCAATTTGTGTGTTTTGTGAGTGGTCAATGAGAATTTGAGGGATCCAAATGAATATTCGAAATAATATTCGATGTTTCTTAGAATATTATATTTTCATACAAGATAATTCAAAACAAGGACAATGCTTGACCATCAGTGACATTTGTGCACCTGTAGATGACCATTGCTAGCGGAACTGATGGATTGTGGCGCGTGGCGCTGCACCATCTGCCATTTCAAGAAGCTCAAACATCATCTAGAAATTGTCTCTTAAAACATAAAATAATTTTTTTTCCTTGAAATAAATGTTGATAATTGTTTCCTCAGAATTCTAATTTTCTTATTTGTCCTAGCCAAGGCCATGGTTCAATGTTATTAACTCATTTTACTATTTAAAACATTTTTATTTAAAAAAAAAAAAACTATTTAAAATAATTAACCAAAACTTCAAACCCCTGTTGAATTTTACATTTCCTCGAAGTACTAACAACTCAAGTTAGTGTTGAATTATTTAGCAAGTTTTTCACAAAACCGCCCTTTTCTCTTCTTTAATTAACCCCATTCCCCCGCTCATCTTATGCCAATAATATCTAATCAAACGTCTGCAGACTCTTTTTTTGCAAAATAAATTCATGCGAAGTTTTGATGTAACCCTAACTAATAATCATTTATACGAGCAGGTGCGAATGTGGTCAACCAAGTCTAGTTTTTCAAAGTCCACGTGTTGGCTAACCTGGAAAACAAACGTCTTAATAGACCCTATATGTCGGCATCACAACTGACCGATGCACGAGAATCGTTTCAAATATTCATGAGATTCCCGCCCAGTTCAGAGCCCACACGCACACATCCAAGTTCATTGTGCAACAGAATTTTAAAAAATTCTGTCCATTTACAGATCTTCTAAGGTCTAATTAAACCGGAAATAGTTTTAATTACTCGTCCGAAATTTTCATTGAACGGAACAATTTTTTTTCGGGGTATAAACACGAAATTCGCGGAACCCATAAAGAAAAGCCGAGGGGTGCCGAGAGAAGAGGGAAAAAGTCGGATTAAAAAAAAAAATTGGCGGATTGCGATTGGCTGCCGCAAGGGAGATTATTAGGCACGCGTAGGGCGGGTTCCTAGAGCCCCTATATAAAACCCAAAGGACAAGGACGGTTGGTCAGAAACAGCCGAGAAGTCGGAGGTGGGGCTGCGATGCTCGCGACTGTGTTCACAGACTACTTGGAACAGTTTTGTTTCGACCATGACTCGGTGACGATGGAAGATTCCCGGAATTTCAACGAGGATTCCGAAGAGGCGAGCGAGTTAATGGAACTCGGCAATTCCAACTTCTCGTTCGCCGGGCCCGAATCGGATCAGTCGACGACACAATCGATCGCGGCGCGAAAGAATCAACGGAGCGATAATAAATTACCGACGGCTACGGTGATGCGTAAACGACGGTTGGCAGCGAATGCGAGGGAAAGACGACGAATGAACAGTTTGAATTTGGCGTTTGACAAATTGAGAGAAGTTGTGCCATCGTTAGGAAATGATCGGAAACTATCGAAATACGAAACCCTGCAAATGGCGCAGAGTTACATCGCGGCGTTATTGGAGTTGCTTCAACGCGAATGACATTTAGTGGATGTGAAGTGTATGATAAAAATGTAAATATTCAATTTTTTTTAAATAATTAATTAAATCAAAGTGCCTTTTGTGTAAAATTAACAAATTTTACATATTGTATTTTTTTTATAATATTTTATAGTTATTTATTTTTTTTGATTAATAAAATAAATTAATTTTTTAAAATTTTTATTTATTTTTTTTATTGTTTTTACCCTCGTTTTGTTTTTCCATCGATCAAAATGTCATTTTCTACATTACTGGTAAAGCGTGTAATTAATCTCACCTTTTATTAATTAATTTCCCTGGAGATTAATTAATTAGAAATAATTGAAACGACATTTTCAAATTAAATTTAGCTTTAAAACATTTTCTTTGCCTTTAATTGTCTCCCGACAGTCGGTGTGCGGTGCCTCCAGGCTACCGTACAACGTGGCAGGAGGTGGATAGCCCTTTGGCACGAGCTAATGAGTAGCTCCTGTGCTACCAGCCACTATTAGATTAAACAATTTGTGTTTAGAAAACGTAAAAAATATATTAAAAAAAATCTATTATCAAAAACAACTTTGAAGCGTATCAAATCGTAGTTTTGTATGGTCACGTGTAAGTCGCGTGTCGCAATGCACTTGAAAATATTTAGATCGAAATCCATGGAGTGGGTCGTGAATAAAAATCGTTTACTTCCCAAGGGAATGAGAAATTTTTTCCGAGGAGTGGGTAACACGTAATTGAAGGGTGTGGGGGATGAAGTACATCCCCAAAACTAACTTTTTCTCCATTTCCCATTCGACCTTCACACCTGAACTTAATTTTTATTTTATTTTATAAATTTTTCTTATTGAAATATTAAATTGAGAAGTCAAAATGATTATGGCTTTAGCTTTAAACTAAAAAAATTTTTTTTTAAATTTTGTAGTAATAAAAATCAAATGTAATTTTTATTTTTCAGGGATTGTAATAATTTTCATGTCGAAATTATACGTTAAAAAATCAAATTATATTCGAAATTAAGGGGTCGACAATTTAATTTTGGATTTGATGAAGGGGATTGTGAAAAGTAGGTCGAAAGTAATAAACCACCCACTCATTCAAACCACCACACTGAATAAACAATAAAATATTATTTATAAAAGAAATTGAGAAAAATATGAAAGAAATATAAGATAAAAACAAATGAGTTTTTTGTAACTTTGTTTACAACTTTTTTCCATTAGCAATGATTTGCTAAAAAAATGTTTATCATCTCCAAAACTTGTCTTACATTTATCTACCATCATTTTTTTTCATAGAAAACTAGAATATAGTTATTTTGTGATCTCAATTCTATAAGATAATAAGACTGAAGAGAATCAAGACGAGTTGCAATCTGATTCACGTGCCACAAGCCACAGGCCACTCGAGCTCCCTGAACATCCCTTGTTAATCCCTATCATTAGAAAGGCGGTTACAATCCTTTGGAAGAAAATTTTCAACTCCCTTTTTTCATCTTTTCTACATTCCAAACAATTTTACATATATTTACAAATGAAAAAAAATATATCAATTTAAATTGTAGGTATGGTAAAAGTAATAATTTCTTAAATATATAAATTGCTATTTGTAAAATATTTCCGTTTAGAAAACACTGCAAGTCTCATATAACCAAGGTGATGATTCTGTCATGAATCATTGCAGTTAGTTGATTGTATTTGATAGCACTGGCTCTAGGGTGTATTAAAGTAGTTTTCTATTATTTTAGCTGATGATAGAGACTCAGGTTTTTCTAGTTATAGGAGTTAATCAATAACACCAGTGTATGAAATCTTTTTTGGTAGATTTTTTGACATTAAACATCCCTCAAGGGTATCCTTCATTTTCGTCCATTCCATCAAATTATGTCGGTTCTCTTCACTTTGATTGAAAATAATAATATACTTAAAGTAGATGAAACTCCTGATCTCCGATAAAGGAAAAACATCTTTTTACAAGGAAAAAGTATCGTTATTTTGGTTTTCTACTAAACAAATTACAATTTTTTTTTGCTATTGTCAATTCGTGTTTGGATTTTTCTTTTTTGATGTCTGATTGACGTTTGCCAATACAGATGCGAATATAGTAATCTTGAATGGGTTCACAAACCCATAATTTAAAATTTTTCGTTATTATTATTCCCTCTGAATTGTTTTTTTTTGTTTTCAAAGTTCTTTGATAACTTTATTGAATGAATACAATGCTTTGAAATGGTGCTATTATAGTTTGATATTTGTTTTATAATTTTTTTTTTGAATGATAACACTATTTGTATTATTAAATATTCAAAGATGTATAAAAATCCTTTTTTTTAATGTTAATTTGCTATTATTTTATATTAGGGAAAATTTTGAATTTTTACACTTTGAATAGTTTGAAAAATTTTATAAAATCAATTTGGACAATAATTATAATTGTGTGAATTCAAAGGAAAATTTGAAGACCTGCAATCAGCAGAAATGATTTATGCAAATAATTTGCAAAAATTATACACAAAACCTAAATTTTTTAGTCTGAGAAAATTCGAAAATTTTTTTTTTCTATACAAATGATTCAATAGAAAAAAATATATAATTCACACTTTAACATTAAAATATTTTCATAAATTTCCATTGAGAAAGAAAAGAGTCAAATTCCTGAATATTTATTCATAATTGCTTCACATTTTCATTTATTTCCTTTAATAAATTTATTACTATAACAAATCTTAACATGAGAAAAAAAATACATTTTTTCTGCCATAACTGTCAAATCAGGGTTAAAGAGGAAAACTCATCCTAATTTATCTCACTATCAACTCTTTAAACTCAAAAAAAAAATTCAGTTTCCTCAATTCAGTAGCTCATTAACGTGTTCTTGTAAGATTATAGGCTGTAACTTGTGTCCTTTTTGTTGATGGATTTTTATAACAAAATATCTTTCCCACAGTTCATAGCAAGATTATTCCTTCTGATTTTTCATTGATTATAGACTCTTAGGGAAAGATAGAGTACCCTTAAGGGACAAGCATTTCAGCAATTCTCTTTATGAAAATTTCCCAATTAACATATTTCTAAATAGTATTATATCATTTGCCAGTAATCTCTGGTATAATCATAATGTTGAAATGTATAAGAAAGATTGATATGGCTGAATTCAAGATTTATTTCCACCCTTAAGAGAATTGATTACACCCAAATGAAGATGTCAATATAATTTAAGACTTGCCCTTAAAACCTTTGCTTTTCATCTCCCTTAAGCTCATACAAATTAAATGATATCTACAATATCTACAAGTTTATTTATTGCATGTTATTACATGGTATTTGTTATAAAATAATTTTTTTTGATATATTTGCATTGATTCTGTTTATTGGTTAATTCTATAATACCTTCTAATCAACTATTTATTTTTCAAATTCACATTTAATGAATATTTCACATGTTCTACCAAGAAAAGAAAAATAAAAACTTGCTAAAAGGAGGGGGATTGTGCTACTTTTCTTCATTCCCAACCCCCAGAGTTAAAAGGGAGTTATAAATCATGGCAGGAGGTGGCGCCACATTGGTCACGGTTACAATACCCCCACCTTAGGGAAATATCTTTTCAATTTTTCTTGGTTAAGGGGAAAAAATTTAGAAATTTCTGACGGCTAAAGTCGGCTCTTACAACCTCAACTAATTGTTCTATATTGAATTCCATTTAGAAACAATAGAAAAGCGAGTACTGAGCTCTTGCCAATATGATGTGTCATGCACTCCACTCTCACAAACCATAATTGCATCCTTCGATTTATGTGGGTCAGGTACTGCTGTTACAATTGTTGAAATTGTTTTGAAAAGTATTTGAAAATAAATTAAATTGCAGGTAAAAACCTTATTTTTCCTTTGTTTTACTCCGCATCTGATGTTTCCACTCTCATTTAAACAAACCCCTTTATTATCGCGTGACTGGTATTCAACTGCCCTACACATATCATTCACAAACTCTTCACTTTTGACAGTGCCACTTTTTATTTGAACTTGAAAGTCCCTCAAGGTCAAAATGAGCAAAAAATATTTAAAAAATTTATTACAAATTATTAAAAGAAAAATAAAATTCAAATATTAAAATCAAAAGCCTTGAAAAACAAGTCGATATATACTTCATCATTCTCACCGCAGGAGGTCTCATGTCAGAGGTCGGTTCTGACAGTGTAAAGATGGAACTATATAAGGGGTAATTTTCGGTGTCTGGAGGTGTGAAAGTTCACGCGTCCACACAGAGAGAAGGGTGAAGCAAGGTGATCATAAAGTGGCGTCTCCACAATGAAAATGGACCCTCTTTGATGGGAAATAGTGTGTTGTAAACATGAAGGTGGATGTCAGAGATGAAATTAGGGGGATTAACAGATGGAAGACCCCCTATGACGCCTCGAAATGGTGTATACTACTATCCACAAGGTGAAAATCAAAATACCTGCTATCAAAAGAACTCAACAATAGTTTCTTCTTCTTTGTCTGTAATTGTGCGAACAAGCGACAAATGAAAACACTTAAATATAGGGAAGACATTCAATGACAGTTTTACTTTAAATGAGTAAAATTTATTTTCTCAAGGAAACACAAAAATTAAAAATTTGTAAGGGCACCAGCATACATCCTAAGCCTTAGGCATTAACTGCTTGAACCTTTACCCATATATCATTGCTCATTTAATTCAATTTCTTTCATTAAATCAATGGTTTGCTTTCCTTTGGGATTATCAACAATGTCTGTAATTTGAGCCAAGCGTGACCGAGGTAAGTCGTCAAGGGTGAACCTGAGTTTACATCCAGCAGTAGACGATGTGGCGACGCGTAGGCGCAGTGAGGGGTGCTTTTTTTATCGAAGCGCACCTGTGCTACGGCTACCTGTCCACATAATTACGCGAGCCTTCGGGGTGGAAGGTTGGCGCGCGCGGCCGCCACGCGAATGCTTAGATGTATCCAGTTCCGGTGATCCTAACTTAAACTGCCCATCAAGAGTTTCCGGTTTTTGTTTTTGAGAAAAAAAAGTCTCTTTTGTTCATCGTTTCACACGCAAGATTAAACTTGTTAATAGAATAGCCCATTAATTTTATTTATTGTTGTTCCCTCAATGAAATGGATAAGAATGAAAAGAAAAAACAATTTTTTATTCATTTTTGTATGTTAAAACATTTTAGAAATGAGGAAATAATTAAATTGTCATTGGAAATCAGAGAAAGAATCAATGCCGTGAATTACTCTATCCAAAAGGGTTAATAATGAAGTGCTGCAGTCGTTTAGCACCCATTTCCGTCGTTGCCTAGGGCTACTATAGCTTCAACGTTACCCTTGTCCCGCCTCTAGACAAAACCGTGAGAAAAACTAAGCATGAGGAAGTGTCTGGAGAAGGTCAAGAAATTAAACTCAAATTACACATTTTCTCTTAGTTTTACAGATTGAATATTAATCTGGAAATTTTTCAATAGAGATAGAAGAAAAATTTGTATTTGTTATTGGATGTATTTAGATGATCGTTTAACTCTTTTTTGTAGTGATGACAGATGCGCAACTTTTTTCTTCTTGTTTTAAATTACCACTCGGCTCATGCCAATCGCCATATGGTAGCCGGCAAACACTTAGAACAGCTCAACCAAACATCGCAGTTCAAAGCTAAAACCTCCCTTCTTTCAAATGCTTTAAATCCTCTTCACATCTCATCAGCAAAGTGAGTTAAAACTGTGGTGGTAATTGAGTTTGAATGAGTGAAAAGGATGTTTGAGAATCCACTAATTAACTAAACACATATTTTAAATAGATAAATAGATACGTTAAAAGTACATGTTACATAATTCAAAATTTCTATTAGTTAATTATGATTAATTTTAACTTAAAAATGTAACAGCTCAAGAAATAATTGCAACTATTACATAATTATTAAATCAAAAAACACTTTTTTCTAATCTTTACTCTTGCAAAAAAGCAACATTCATTACGTATAAAACAGCTTTTACTTATTGCCTGAAAACCTTAAATTGTTAATATTTCTAAAGTTATTGATATTGATATCTTGTTACAATTGTAATTATTGGTCTTGGCAATGATAGACTGAGGCAATTATTAGGGAGTAAAAAAATGTCCAAATATAAATTTGTATTTGATAAATAGTGTCATTTGACCCTTGATGGTAATGAATATAATTTTATAATTTAAAAATCATTATTTTTGACATTAGTGTTTAAACACTAAGAAATCATTAGAAGCTATTTTATACATTGTTTTATTTTTGTTTGTAATGATAGATATAAATATAAAAAAATGCTTGTCTGTTTGATGTTTATGGGGTTATCACATAGAACTTGCAAAATAAATTGCATTAAATTAAAGGTTTCGTTCTGCTCTATTACAGCAATTGTATTAATGGCTGCAATATGTCATCAGCAATTTTGTGAAAGTAAACTTGATTTTAAAATACAAAACAGTACTCTTAAGATAAACATTTTTTAATTATCATCTTAATGATTGGTTCACATATTGTTTAGTTGAGGATTTTTGTGGCTTTCTAATCTTGATAAT
Source organism: Henia vesuviana (assembly GCA_034696185.1). Taxonomy (NCBI): domain Eukaryota; kingdom Metazoa; phylum Arthropoda; class Chilopoda; order Geophilomorpha; family Dignathodontidae; genus Henia; species Henia vesuviana. The sequence continues at coordinate 1,293 of JAQFZU010000456.1, read as the reverse complement.
TGAATGATAAAGCAACTTTGTCTTTTTTAATTGACTTTAGATAAAATGCTTAAATTTGAATATTTTCTTTTGGTAGTATTGAAATTTTTTATGCAACTTACATAAGAGTAATCATGCAACTGATTCCATTATTGAATATTTTCCTACTTCATGAGTAGGTAGGTAGGTATTTGGCTTTATGTCGCCAGCAGCTATGGATGGCCATATGCGACATGTCACAATCATAACCTACTTCACTGGAAATGGTAAATAATTTTAATTGCAAAACTGGATGTCTGAACATCCAGTAATTATTACTGTTACCAGAATCTATGTTTGAAAAATGTTTGGTGCATCACTCACATTATCTTAAAAAATGATGCACAAAGCACAAACTTCATAAAAAAAAAAACTTTAATAGTTATCAAACAGGTGTAATAATAAAATTTATAACATACACTTTTTAATTTATGTAAAACTTGTGCACTTGAACCCTATATGTCAACCAAAATAAATTCCTACAATCTAATGGAAATTTAAAGATTCCTTCACCCATCTGTCTCAGATTAAACATACAACAATACAGTGTTTAACCATAAAATAATATTCCAAAATTAAATTATTATAGTTTTGCCAGTGAATAGAACTACAGAAGTATTTGTACTCATTATTAATTCCAATACTTTCTCTTAAAACTCTACATCGACCAACCTTTGGTACAAGTAGAGCTGCCATCTATTAATAAAGTTTATTATTAATAAATACATTTAAAAAAAACTCAGTGTATAAATTTTTACTTTTTTTTAAATAATTTATAGTAAAGGATTACAAATTATAAAGCAAATGTTAACCAAATTTAATTATAATTTATGACATTACAAATTTGAAGATGGTTAATAAAATATATTTATAATGTAAACAGAATTGTAAACAATAGTAATATTCAGAAAATAGAATTTGGTATTTTAAACAATTGAATATCTGAAAAAAAAAAAAAAAATATTTTGTTATTCTTAATGTGTTTAATAGTAGTATGATGAAAGAAAACTGTTTACAGTTTTACGATGCAGTGATGCCTGCCATATTTACATTTGAAAGTAACATTGCATTCATATTAATTTAGCTATAAAATATTAACATTTTTCTGTTTTTTTTTTGTATTCATGATCTGAACTTTTTATTTAAAGTAAAACATAATTTTACATTATATTGTATGAAGCTGTTGACAAAATCTTTTTTACTTGTGATTGTCATTTTAGATAACCAGATAAACAACAAATAAACTTAAGTTTATGTGCTATAAGGAGCTCTAAT